>LPNX010329244.1:818005-839597 GCA_001517045.1 Pseudotsuga menziesii
TATGATCAGAAATATGGGTGGCCTTATCTTGCTGAAATGTCGACAAGAGTTCAGTACCGACATCATATCGTACTGGTAGCTGGAAGTGATTAAGGAAAGTCATCGCAAGGTCGTCGAACAAAGTAAAGGCACCCCTAGGTAACTCTATGTACCATTTCACCGCAGGCCCTGTAAGGGTGCGTTGAAATAGTCTCAAGCAGACTGAGTCCTGATGCAATGAATTGGATGAGCACCATAGGTGGAATGTCGTAACGTGTTCACTCGGATCCTCTCCTGGTTTTCCTTCAAACTTAGGTATGTCCAAAGGAAGCTTGGTAGGGACAGCCGGCCAAGCTGGGTCATGAGCCACAGGATCGTTCGTAAGTCTCGATAAGTCAGGAAAATTGAGTGTTGCGAGGAAAGGGAGCTTAGCATGATGAGGTTTAGGGACTGCTCCCTGGTTCACATAGGATTGATTACCACCATGACCTTGGCCATAGTGACCTCCTCCTGTATGACCCGTATAAGGTGGCCTGGAAGTCGCATAATGAGGTGGACCTTGACTAGTAGGAGCTACAAAGCCATAGTTGGGAGAGTAAGCAGGTTGTGAATACCCGCCTCCATAAGGTTGAGAGACCTATCCATACTGTGCCCCATAGTAGGGTCCATAGGTCATCGGCTGCGATGGCCCATGAGACACTCCATAGGTAGGGATATACATTCCGAAAGTAGGGATATATGTCGAAGAGGTAGCGACTTGACCTCTAGAAACATGAACATAACCTCCCGAAACAACGGGTGGTATGTAGGCTTGAGACACAACTGGTCTAGTAACTGCAGTACGGATCTGACTCATAGCTACATGACGACTCGAAGGACCATGAGAGTAAGGTGGAGGGTTCACATTTGAAGAACTCGGAAGCGAGGACGAAGGAATCTCTGTAAGAAGATATGTGCTAGTGCCTATCATCACTCGTCTAGAACCTGGTATCGCTATGGGATCACTAACTCTAGACCTAGAAGGTACATAAGATGTAGCTTCCACCGCTGGGATGGAAGGTGCAATGTGACTAGTACTCCCAAACCTCTCCGCAAGGTAAGGCATGGGAATGCCCCCAGGTATAGTGTTAGGATCAAAGTCAGATTCAACATGGAATGTCAAATCGTGCATAGGAAAACCAGTGGTAACATAACCACCATAGCTGGTGCTAGGAGGGTCAAAATGAGTCTCGGCATCTTCCGGCATTCCATACCGGTATCTGGTCAATGGGGAATCTGGCCTGGTGTAAGTAGGTCTATCATGTAAAGATCCTATCTGGGAAATAACGGGACCAATCTCAGCTAGGTCAGGTGAGGGATCATATGTAGGAGTAAGTTCCCCATCGTCAATACGAATAGGAGGAGGTGGGTCAGGAATAATCTCTGAATGATCCTCCATGGTGTGTGAATCAATGTGTGACATAGTCCGCCTGGACCGACGAGGCCCCTATCCCAAAGGAGGAGGGGAAGTGGAAGGCAGAAGTCCTGCTAACCGACGAGAACGGCGTGGAACCGCACCCGACTCCACAATGACTCAACAAAAAGCAAAGACTCTCTATTTACGTCAACCCTAGGCCAACTAGCGTACACAGAGCAATCACTATCAAATCTAAAGCCAAAAGCAAGCAAACAAGGGCTGGATAAGTGAGCTCCCGAATGTGGCCGGTATGTCTCGCCTAGGAGAGGCTTGAGAGGCCCTTGTCACCACAAGCGGAGGTTCGAAACCAATTATTGTGGCCCTCAGCTTCAATGCGTATAGCGACTGTGCTGTCCGACCCCAACCTGGCCGGGACACATGCAGAATAACCTCTACATGTACCCCCTCGATATCCTAGGTAAGGTCACTAAGGTCACCTCGATATAATCAACGCTCAAGTGGACAGTCGCAGGCGGGATTGACCGTATGGGCAGGGTAGAAAATCCCGAAACTCCCGAAAGAGCCCCCAGATACGAATACAATCCTGGCTATATCGCCGGTGGTACACAGTTATCAACCAGGGGTTATCCCGATCAACAACCGGTCACACTGCCTAGTGCTTGACTCCCTTTTGAGAGGAGCTTCCTGAGAACGCTGGTTATATAAAGGATTTCACACACTCCCTGGACAGACACCTAGTTGTTGTAGTTTAGTGATCTTGGAGAATTAACTTTCAATGAACTATTCCAAGATCCTAAAACCTAAGCTTGTTGGTGCACCCTAAAAAGAAAAAGAGTGTAATTCATTTTATTTAGCGTTGATTTTAGTTTGGCTTTATTTACTCAAAAATAGGATATGGCCGTGCAACTAATGGTGTTATGACGCAACAAGAAGTAAAATGCACACCTAACAATCAATGCACATGCATTGTGTCCATGAAAACAGGGTATGCGTACTACGTGAATGCACAATTTCTTCTTCAAATGCTGAATGCAAATTTCCTATATGAATTCCTAACTATTACTCCAAAGCAAATCTAGATCTAATGCAAGTACAATGCAAAATGCATAATGCAATGCATGATGATAAGCACATATTTAGGATTTTTTGAAAATAAAGAGATACAAAAAGCAAGAGAATGATTCTAACCACCCCAGACTCTGCAAGCACACATAAACAACATTCCAGCAAAGAACTAAGGCAAAGGACTCTAATGCACTAATTTCAAACAAAAAATCAAAGATGCCATGACAAGAACTTTCCTAAAAAAAAAATTTAGGCTAAAAAACGTTTCTGGTAAAAAACAGAGGCCTTAACAGACTCAGGCAGGCCAAAGGAGACTCAGCAACTAACAGCATTCACCCAGCAATCCACAATCTTCCACAAAAAGGTAAAAAACCAGGGTATACGCGACTGTGCGCAGTGAACCCGCGTGTATACGCGGAAATTCCAGAGGAACCCGCGTGTATACGCGACTGTAAATAACAAACCCGTGTACAGGAAGAAAAAGATGCAAAAAATTCAGGCAAACAGATAGGCTGAGACTAAATTCACACCAATCAGGCTCTACCAGGCATAAATGCCCCCATACCCGACACAGAAACAAGAGAGAGAGAGCACTTCAAATACATTGAATGCCAAAAGATCAACCCCCAAAGGACAATTACTAGGAACTCCCCAGCAGAGTTGCCAATTCTGTTACAGAGAGAAATTCCTATGGCTTGGGGTACCACAACAGACAGCTAGACTCCAGAAATCAATCTTTCCCAATATGCAATAAAAATTAAAAGCATCTAACACTAAAGGATCGAACCTCATACCTTATTCCGGACGGTTGAAGTAGATCCCCGTTGAGCTTTCCAATCTTCAGCTTGAATTGTTATAACATGTCCTCAACAACAAGTAAACAATACAAGCATACTATATTTCATGGTGTTAGATCTATTCTAGCATATATAATCAATAATGTATAAGCGTTTGACATATTCCAATGGATGCAACATTCATTCAAATACACATTACTGGACAGGAAAAGATATTTCTATTAATATGAATCAGAGATTACAAGTGACAACCTCTGACGGCACGTCTGCGAACCGGAGAAACTGAATCCCCCACTTGGGCCTCCACCACCTCAATCCTCCATCACTCCGATAGCAAGCTCACTAGCAAAGGCAAGCTTGGGAAGAACACAACAGTGCTCCAAAGGGACAAAGGGATGCAGAATCAAGTATAGTTATGGCAACAATGGACTATAGTTTTGGTACTCTCAATTCTCTCTTCTTGCTTTCAATGTCTCAATGGTTCCTTATATAGCTTTCCAAAGTGATACTGAAAGGTCGAATCCGTGCGATCTCAAGGCATATGGAAGGCCAGGAGTCATATGAGTCAGATTCAAGGCAAGGAATGGTCCAACAGTTTTGGATTATGCACACATCCCGATGTACGCGACTATAGAGGGAATATCCACGTATGTACGCGGTTATCGGGGAAAAGGCCGCGTATATCATTTTTCTAATGTTTTTAGGGATGGTCAATGATACATCAAAAGACAATAAATGGTCCATAGGGAATAATGAGTCTGCAGCGGGATAGGGGAAGGCCATACAATGTGTGATTCACCTAGTGTGGTGAAATCCGCTATAACAGGCATCATCATTGATGTTGCTCCTAATGGAGAAAACAACAAAGTTCGTGTTTCAGTTAATGTTAAACTTCTGCAGTGACTTGTTTCAGAGGATCCAACCTTCAGTATACTTTATCATAATAAATGATGAAAGATGAAGGAAAAAAATGACAAAAGGGCAAAGTATCCCTGGCACAATTAAAGAACTATCCAGGAACATGCATCAAAACAAAAGCATCTTACAAGTTTCTGAAGACATAAGAGCTCTATCATTGGAAAACTACCTTCTGCAACTTGGAAATTCCAGTTTTGACAACATAAAAGGAACAAGCTAGCATCAGCAGAGGACAAAGCTGTGCCATCAGACCATTATCAAGGTCTGCTGCATCTGCCAGCTGTGCCACTAGAAATCTATCCCATAGATTCAATTGTATCCCTGGCACAATTAAAGAACTATCCAGGCACATGCATCAAAGCAAAAGCATCTTACAAGTTTATGAATACATAAGAGCTCTATCATTGAAACACTACCTTCTGTAATTTGGAATTTCCATTCTTGACAACATAAAAGGAACAAGCTAGCATCAACAGAGAACAAAGTTGTGCCATCATACCATTATCAAGGTCTGTTGCATCTGCCAGTTGTGCCACTATAAATCTATCCCATAGATTCCAGTAAGGTTATCTTTATATCCTGATCAGCCTTCTCACCAGGGGATTCCTTGTTTTTCTATGATTGAATTCAGTTTAGTCCATGTGATTGCTATAAAGCCTCTTCTTGAATGACTCCCATCCCTGTCAATGGAATTTGATAACTCCAAATTTGAGGCTGGTCTGGTTTTTTATGAGGAGGGGGACTCTAGCTAGAGGACCCAGTCTAAATCTGCTTCTGAGGCTTCTAGCTCGGTAATTCCCAAGATGCCTCAATCAACATGAATGGGGAAGGAAAGGGGAAAAAAGGTTGTAGCTGATTGTTCTGGTATGTCACATGTGCACTGAGGCTCAGAATAAGTTCCTTGAAGAGATGGAGAAGTGGGGTGCTACTTGGAAAGACACAAAAATTCTGCTAGCCCACCAGTATAAATAAACCCCCAAAAGGCACAGGATACACCATTGGAAGGGAAATTCTGAATAAGTCCACAATCTGCAAATCAAACTCACTTAATGGACCCTTGAATCTGAAAAAAAATCCATGGGAATCAATATTAGTAAAGAGGATTGGAAGGAGGATATAAATGGAAAGGCTATTAATGTCACTAAGGAATTTGACAAGCTAAAGGATCAAGCATAGTCCCAGTTTGCCGAGCTGGTGGATTGAAAGGTGAGGTTGCCTATTTCATGGAGATTATTGTCACAAGGGATTGTGCATGGATAAAACCTGAAGCTTTCCTCAACACAAAAGAAAAATCCAAGCACCTCTAGAGATCAATGTTGATTAATTCTTCCATATACTTATGCTACTGAATGCAATTAGCTAAATACTGGGTACCATATATGCCTAGATTCAGAATTAGGACCATATACTGAGATCAGTGTTGAAATTTGGAATTGGAAATAACTTGACAGGGCCAAAAAGTCAGAATGACTTGACCAAAAGTCGGAAAGCATTCAAAATGCAAAATATTTCATTTTTTTCAATTAAATTAAAATATAAACTTACAACAACAAAGCAATTGGTAATGAGTAACTGAGATGAGAAGTTGTAAATGTAAGGTTATGAGTTCAAATCCCTCGTGGGTACTTTTATGTAAGGTTATGAGTTCTAGAGAATGGTGGTTTCCAATTTCGGAAGGAATGTACCCATTGAATTTACAACACTGAAAATCTTAAATTTCTATATCAATCAACAAGAATAATGTAAGCTAGTTATAAAAATACAAATCTAAAGAGGTAAAGAGGTAAGAGGTGTGAACCGTCCTAATATATATGACCTTGAAATTTTTTAAAATGGCCTGATTGATAGATTCAACCAACTTTTTTACCGTTGGTAATTTTTTGGCCCGAGAACCAACAATCATTCAATTGATTTTTGGCACATTCATTATGATTTTGGGCCCGACATGGGAAAAATATTTTAGAAGTTCCATGCCTGTCAAGAATCTTCTGGAAGCACTTAAATATATAGGGAACTTCTACAAGCTCCCCCTAAAAAGGAAGCGACCAAAGAGTTCCCAAAAATCTCCCAAGCTCCAAAAGAAGCTCCCAACAAACTTAACTAAGTCCTTTTGTAGAAGATGCAGTTGTGTTTCATTTGATATTCGACTCTAGAAATCCCAAAGAATAGTTTTAGATAAACCGAATCCATTGAAAAAGAGAAATTTATTGTAACTAAAAGTTATTTTCTCCTCTAGGGAATTAAATAAGTAAGGTATTTATACAGTTATATTTGTGGCGTCTAAGGCTAAGAGTATTACAAAAACAAAACATAAATGAAAAATCTTTCCATTATCTCCTTTTCTTCTGGAATTCCAGGCCTTTTCTCAGTAATTTTATCTCCAACAACCCTCTCTACAAACAAGCTAACAACATTCTTCACTGATTCGAAAGGAGCTCTCATGTCTATCTCTACTCTGTCATCTTTATGACTACATGATCCAGTATCAAAAGTTACCATGTCACGTTTATATAACTTCCCTGTACATTTCACAACCTGAATGAGAACCCAATCATCATATGCCTGTATGATACATATATAAATACAAACTGGCGAACTATCATATGAGAATCTATGAACTCAATTTGCTAGGCAGAAAAGAATTTATCACAATTATATCATAGAAATTAGATCATGTTCTTCAGAAATTGTATTTAGTCACAACCTTTGGTTAATAATTTGGTACCTCTCTTGACAACTAAAATTTCAAACGTTATTATGAGTAAATGGCAACACAGTTTATTTTTTTACTTAGATGAACTTCACTTCAAATTGAAGTGCCCAAACAAGGCAATAAAATACCAAGTGGCCAAAGGACATAGCAGTGTCCAATGATCAATCAACAATAGACCACTTATAAAGATCGTCCACAAGGATCGATTCATGAGAACCTATTTTGACTAATACTCAAAAGATCAACTACTGCAAGTAAGGCATTCCATAATTCTGACACCAGAAAGTCTTCCAAAAAGAACCTGAATGTACCATCACGTATGGTTGTGCCTTGTATTACATCTAGATAAACTGTATTTTTTGTTGGTGAAATATAAATTGTAAAATGAAGCCAATAACAGAGAGTTGAAGGAAACCCTTGCTATGGAGTATGTAATTTCCCATTCCCGCTCATGTTTCTCAATAAATGAGAGGAAGATGACAACTGCTGCCACTGGCTTCTTCTTTCCTCTAAAGAAATCAACCCAATCTGAGGCCATTGTAGACACCTGCAATGCCCCAGGTCTACCGCAGGAGGAAGGTGGAGAAAAAAGTACATAAAGCCCAAATGAACTGCAAAACTCCCCTCGATTAACAGAAAGAAAAGAATAAATATCAAAGTGCAGACACAATATTAGAGAACGTATAATATTATTTCTACTTTCTCTGCCAAGGAATCAACACAACCATAGTCCTGACACAATTATTTCTCCCTATATAAAGTGTAATCATTCAACACTCCTCAAATTCTTCCTTCCTTCCCAGATCATTTCATTGTGATAGTGTGATTCAAGCCTTCTTTGTTGAAGTTTAATTTATAAAAAAAACATGAACCTATTGCTGGGTCATCGGTGCTTGTCATAAGATTCTTAAGGGGGATGGAAATCAATGGACATACTGATAGCGGGGTGATTCTACAACCGGTTGGGCAATCCATCAATGAAATTTCTGCGAATTATGTGAATTTCAACCTTGTTGCTTGCAACTTCATAAAATTTAGCTCAACATTATGAATTCCAACTCTATGGTTTGTAGCTTCCCAAATTTCAACTCTGCTTCCCCATGGCCTGTGAATGGTACACTAATTAAATTGATTAACCATTACCCCAGGTAAATTAATCTTTACCCCAAAAATAAGCACACGGGAGAATTAATTGTAACACCCCAGTTTTGACCCCGTTGCATTAAATGTACATGATGTATATACTGTAATGATCATGGTGTGGAGCTAAAGGCCAAGGCCCCGCCATTGATCGGTTATGCTATGTTTTGGATTTAAACTTGTCACCGATGGTATATCGGGGCATGCGGCATATATTATGGTTATCATCATGTAAATATGTGTCTATAATTAATTAAAATGAACACAACCAGCTACGGTCGCGGTAACTAAATCGAAAGGGGCATGATTTTCACAAGGATAAGGATGTGGGGGAATTGTCAAACCTTGGGTCAATAAGGTAAAATACCCATGTGTCATCTTCCCTTTTTTTATTCCAACCACTTTCATTAAGAATGGCTGCTGGTGGTTGAGGCAGTTAATTGTTTTGGGAGTGGGTGTGGCAGGACTGTCAATCCTTTCCCACACGCACACTCCACCATAGTTGACTTCACAATGGCAAAAGAAACTACTGCCATCACTCCCGCACATTCTTCTTCTCTCCGCGCCTGCACTGATCACCCACGCCCTCCAAATTCACGTCCTCGCCATTGTTGCTCGTCCTCACGCAGGGACCATTTTTGGTTCATTTTTACACTCACGCACGGGATTAATTCCTGGATTCACTCACACAGTTTTGTTCCTCTACGGATTTTGTGGATGGAGTGAGTGTATGCATTCCTCATAGATTGATTTGTGGGCTGCCATGGTTCCCTCACGTTAGAGTGTGTTTTGTTGTGGCTTCTTTACGTTTTGGGACAGAGTCATTCATCCTCACGCACAAGCAATTACTTTGCTGGATCTCACGCAGCAAGCTGGGAGCCGTTTGGCCACTATCATCCACGATTTCCTGTAGGAATCAATTTCACGATCAAGAACTGTGTGGCGATCTGTGTAATTCCTTTTTCTGCTTGCTTCATTGCCCTGGACGGACTGCTAATCTCCCCCTGTTCGAGGACGGTTGTAAATTCGCTTGAGAGTCATTTTGGCCATGATAGGGCCAAGGATGACTCAGAATTTGTCTTCCCTATCTTAAGCTGTATCAGCTGATTGTTTGCATGTGTGCAATGGTTGGTCTTCGGACTGTGTAAGGAGCAGGGATGGGGGCTTAGTTTTTCTTAATAAACCTGGTGGCTGGAAACCACACAGACAGAGCTAGAGGGCTGGCCTTCTTCTCCATCACCCCTAAATAGCACTGGAAGGGAATGCAGGGCCTGAGGGACTGTGTAGCAGAGAAGGGACTGATTCCTTGTGTTGGGTGTGTGTGGGTGTTTTAGAGGCCAAGCTAGTTTTGGTGTAGGTGTTCTTGTCTCTGTAATGAGCTCACCAGCTTAGCATTGAGCCTTTCCCCAACTCCTTGATGGCCTGATAAACCCAACTATGTTGGCTTGGCTATGATTTGTATACCCTTGGCTATGTGTAAGCCTGCTTGTTACCTTATTCCTTGGAGAATCATGCCCAGCTCGGGGGTGGCAGCGTTACTGAGAGGTTAAGGAGCACGCTGGCCTATGGTTGGGTGGAACGTTGCAGCGACGTAGCTGGTTGCAGATCGAGTTATGCATAAGATAAGTGCCCTTGTCCATTTCTACTTCCGCAACTATATTTACTGTTAATGACTATAATGGACATGTTGAATGAATGCTTGTATGAATGTATGATGTTTCCGCTGTGTCTGATAGATAATTGCATCTGTGCATGATAAATGTTCATGTGTGCATGTTTCTACTTCAATACGTTTGCTTCAGCATTTTGTTTTAGCATTTTTATGCATGTACATGTTCATGGGGCTCTTAGCCCGTGTGTTTGAAGCTTGTAGTCGTGTCCTCTTCGCCGGTCGGAGGCATGGGGACATGAAATTAACACTCTCTGAATGTATTCCTCCTTAGAAAAAGCAAGCAATTCCTCTAACAATTGCATATGCACCACTGTTAAACATCCAATGCAACAGGATTGAACATCCAGCAAACCTAAATTTAATAAGTTGGATTTCTGAAATCAACTCATGAAAAGTTCTTTATGGTTGATAGTTAATCATTTCCCATCATTACATCCAAAATAAATGAGGAATTGGATAGCAAGTTAGTAACAGATACAGTAATTAATACTGCAAAAACTAAATGGTTGAGCAACAGTATCTTATCGTCGTATCGGATGCTGGCCATTTGCCTTCTTGTAGCCAGGCCTATAAATTTTGATGCAAAAAGTATTCATAACTATGTTGAAAATACTACAACAAGAATATGCCCATTATGTAGAATGCATTCCAGTTTGAGTGTAAACCACATCTTCAGTTAAATCTTTTAATAGGACACCTATACAAAGCAAAAAAATCTTCTAGGTGCTTTGAGCACAAGGTCTATTAAAAAAGTCAAACTTCCAAAATGGGAATGCTTTCCAACTTATAACAAAGTAAAAAAACAATTTGTCTATGCAGAAATCGCACGCGAAATCAAAATTATGGACAAATCAACGTTCATTTGGCAGAATCAATAGCAATGGCAATTGCTTTGCTGCAAGGAATGGTCAATTCTATGTCCATTCAGTGTTGGATCCTCACTCCCCTAGAGCAAGGAAGTGTACAGCCTGTAACTCGGTTGTTCCCCCTGAAAAGTGAAACCCATTCCGGTCGAGGAGCCGAATGCTGGCAGGGACAAAATACCATGAGCTGAAGGTGGGGCTTGTGGGTGTTGCTGCAATTTTGAAGGATTTGAAGAAACATGACCTGCAATAGGCATAGGGAAAGCAAAAAAGTACATGTACCTGAACCTAAAATGGACACAGGCAAAGCAAGAACAGTACCTATACCTGAACCTACAATGGGCAAAGGCAAAGTAGGAACAACACATGTACCTGTCGCTGCCATGATCATTGGCTTGACCTTGTTGAGAATCCATTGAATTGTTTCTCCATCTGACTTGTGACCAAACCCATGTGTTAGATGAAATATCCATGCTGCACTAGTTGTAGGTATTTTGACCCTTCGACCTCGCCCATTCACCTTAGTGTGCCTATCTTTAGTGGATGATCTCTTGACTACCAATCTTTGAACTCATTTTCAGTTACTGGTTTTGCACCTCTGAACTCATTTTCAGTTACAATCTCTGCAATGTTAAGTGTATTTGAAAAAGGGTAATCCCAAATAAAAAAAAGATGTCAATAAAAATTGCAAAATCGAAAACCCTAATCTCTACATACCGCATGCACCCTTTTTATAGAAGGAACCAATGAGCTTCCCCTCTTCAGTTTCAAATTCTCGGGCTCAACCTATGGTTATCTACTCATCATTATAATAAAACTGAAGGTTTGTAATGAGCTATAAACACCTCGGAAATGAACTGGGTAATCACAAACGCTCATAAGATTTCATGGGGACTCTCAGAAATCTCGCATATTTGTGACTAAATATCGAAAATAGCGGATGTCCATTTATTAGTTTCTATCATTTGTGTCAATTAGGATTGGGTGGTTTAAAATTGGAATTCAAATATTGAATATTGCATAAACCTAGAAGAGTAAAAAAAACCACAAACAATAAGTGGACTCAAGGAGCAATGCATTTACAATGAATTGGTGTAAAGTTCCAACCAAGAACAGGCCGCCCAAATCTAGAAAACGCTTTGGAATTCATGTATTCTTGAAGAGGAAAACACCCACATGCATAATGCTTTGGAATTCCTATAGTTTTTAAGAAGAAAACATCCGCCTGCTGATTTCCTGTGATGGCAAATTGGTGTGGAGATCAGTGCATTTGGGCGGGGAGAACATGCAAAGGAGAACAAATGAGAAGAATATAGCCCTGTCTAGCTCTAGCTAGCTATCCCCCTTTTTATCACTAAATAGTTCATCCATGAATTCCAACAAGCAAAGTATTCTATGACAATGCTCAGAAGCAAACCAAGAATGGTCATTCCAGCAAAGTCAAACACATAAACAAAACGCTTGGCAAGAACACCATGAGGAATAAGATCTCCATAAGCTATGGTAGTCATTGCTAAAATTCAGAATCAGCAATCACTCCCTACCCATCACAGCAATTCTTGAGAGCAACCGCTCTACCATAGCATGTACTTTAGGATAGAGATTGGCAGCTACCACAATTGGAAAAACCGCAATGAGAACTAAAGCTAAACTCCACTCGAATAACATTTTATTAAAGGGTACACACAAATAAAAGCTATAAAAATAAATTCGAGAAAGGAACACCACGATGGACCTTTTTACACTTGAGATCAATAATTATTACCACTCGAATAACATTTTATTATAGGGTACACACAAATGAAAGCTATAAAAATAAATTCGAGAAAGAAATGCCACAATGGACATTTTTGACACCCGAGATCAATAATTATTAAACATTTTTTCGAGAGGGGATCTGGTTTACTTCACCATTGCTTGCAAGTCATCATTAACGCCTTTTTGAGGTATTTGAATAAGCTCATTCACTATGAGTTTTAAATAATCCTAATGTTAGCTAGCAGATGTTTCTCTAAATAATTATTTTTAATTCGGTTAACGATGCATAAAAATGGGCTGTAATTTTTTTATAAAAATAGCAAAAATATTACAAATTGCATGTGGCTAAAAAAATCTGGAGCAGACAATCGATGACAAGCTAGGTTAACTGCTCTATAATAATAAAAATATTGTCTACCACTTGGCAGAAGGTTGGATTCCAAGCAGTACACTCACATTAAAGCAATAAACCACTCCATAGTGGAGATTTTGGAGTTTCAAAAGCACTAATTGCGTCCTCGACACCTGGAAACAATGACATTACTTCCAATCCATTATCTAAGGGCGATTGATGAATTTGAATTAGAGCATTCTTTGTAAAAGAATTAGGCTATTTCAAAGTAAATTGAATAGACATTTTATAAAATTAAATAACAAAATAGAAAGAAAAACGTCTTAAACAGCTTAAGGATGTCATAAGCTGGCCATTGATAAAATCGATGATTAGAAGAATATTATGACCACCAAGTCTCAATTCTTAGGGTAAGGAGAATCTCCCCATAAACTCTGAGATCATTATGAGGCATAAGGGTAAGGAGAATCTACTCATTATGAGGGATAAGGGTAAGGAGAATCTCCTCAATAAGGGTAAGGAGAATCTCCTCATTATGAGGCATAAAAAAGATTCTTAGCTAGGGGAAGTTTAGAGTGCAGAATATAGTTGAGGGATACCTAAGGGAGAAACAAAACAATTACAATTTTAGAAAGAGGATTGGAGGATGGTACCAGGAGGCATCCAAACAGTTTGGTTTAAAATAGTTTGTTGTAATCAACCATGAGCACTAAGCACCCTGTAGTGCAGTATTGAATGCTGCTGCTAGTGCTTTGAAGTTTGGTGTCTAGCGTTTTATTGTATATCCACCAAAACACCCACTGCAACATTCAATGCTGCACTGAAATATGCTAATTGACAAGCTAATAAAATCAGACTGCATCAATAATATGTGTAGCTTTTTAAATATTTTACAAAGAAAACCTTGAGAATCTATGCAAGTATAATAGTACAAACTGTTGATCTTTGGAAAAACAGAACAATTATGATTTTACAAAGAAGATCGTGAGGATGAAAAATATATTCATAGTTTTACAGATAAGGCCCTTGGGTTTTATGGGACTAACAAAAAAAATTACAAAATTATGGGAGAAACAAAAGAATTCCAATTTTACAGACCTTTTTTTTGAAAAATTATTGTATATATGAACTACAATGTGCCTGGGTGCCCTATTGCCATTACTGAATTGACATAGTGGGAAAAAAAATTCTACTTGGAACTGCTCTTTCTTGCATTGTTACCAAGCTCATGGGCAGTCTCTTGGAGTCTGATCAATGTTGAATAAGCCCCATCATCGTCCTTGGAGATAAGCTCATCGTGAGTCCCCATCTCCCAAATGCTTCCCTGCTGAACCACTGCTACCATATCAGCCTTCCTAATAGTGGAGAGACGATGTGCCACAACTACCGTTGTTCTTCCTACCATGAACATGTCCAAGGATTCTAATTCGGATTCCAGAGCACTGGTTGCTTCATCCAAAAGTAGTATGGCTGGGTTCTTCAACATTGCTCTGGCTATTGCAATGCGCTACTTTTTCCCTCCTGATAGTTGGCCACCTCGTTCACCAACCTACAGTTGCAGATGTAGTGTCCCGGTTTTGACCCCGTTACATTAGATGTATATGATGTATAAATTGTAAATGATCATGGTGTGGAGCTAAAGGCCAAAGCCCCACCATTGATCGGTAATGCTATGTTTTGGATTTGAATTTGTCACTGATGGTATATCGGGGCATGCGGCATATATTATGTTGGCCATCATGTAAATATGCATCATAATTAATTAATGGACACAACCAGCTACGGTCGCGGCAACTAAATCGAATGGGGCATGGTTTCCTAAGGATAAGGGGGGTGAAATATTTAACCTATGGGCCAATGGGGAAAATCCAAATGTCTATGAGAAAACCCACCAAACTGTCAACTACCTTTCTTGTATTTTTCCCCAATCATTTATTTCTGCCAGAATGTGGTTGAGTTAGTTATTGCATGGAATGGGAAGAGTATGGGCAAAAATTTGAATTGGGCAGAGACCCATTTTTGAAAAAACCGTTCTGACTTCCTTGGCAAGGAAAATGCCCAAAAACGTATGCCATTCTGCCATACATCCACGTTTTTCCATTTTCCTCACCATTCTCCTTCACGTTGGGGCTTTTGGGAGCAGCTAGAGTTTTTCCTGTGTCTTTCATTCCATGATTTTGGTTGCTGGTTTCATTTTTCCCATGGATTGGAGGTCGTTTTTGTAGTGCCAGGGACTGGGTTGTCTTCCTCACGTTTTGGGAGCTGCTGGTGCATTTTTCCATTCACGTTTTTACGATTTCATGTGTTTTTACCATGGCTATGAAGGGCCACTCACGTTTTTGGCTGTCTCACTGACTATTGGTCTCACGCACAGACTATTTGGGGCATTTTTCCCTGCTGTGAGTTGTGCTCCCTGGTAAGTTTCAGGACTGTGTGTTTTCCCCCATGTTGTGAGTCGTTTTTGCTGTTACGTTTGGGGACTATTGTAGATGGGTTGAAGTCGTTTTTCCCCGTTTAAGCTGTGAGAGCTAAATTAATTGCCGGAGTGCAATTGTTGGTCTTCGAACTGTATTGGGAGCAAGGATGTGGGCTGAGTTTTGCTTGATAAACCTGGTGGATGGAACCACACAGACAGAGCTAGAGGGCTGACCTTCTTCTCCATCACCCCTGAATAGCACTGGAAGGGAATGCAGGGCCTGAGGGACTGTGTAGCAGAGAAGGGACTGATTCCTTGTGTTGGGTGTGGATGGGTGTCTTAGAGGTCAGGCTAGTTCTGGTGTGGGTATTCTTGGCTCTGTAATGAGCTCACCAGCTTAGCAATTTGCCTCCTCCAACTCCTGGATGGCCTGATAAACCCAACTTAGTTGGCTTGGCTGTCTTTTGGTTACCTTTGGCTATGTGTCAGCCTGCTAGTTCCCTTATTCCTTGGAGAATCATGCCCAGCTCAGGGGTGGCAGCGTTGCTGAGATATTGATGAGCACCCTAGCCTATGGTTGGGTGGAACGTTGCAGCGACGTAGCTGGTTGCGGAGCAAAGCTCTCATAAGATAAGTAATCTTGTGTATTTTACCTCTGTGATTCTATATTTACTGTTAATTAAAATGGAATGAACATGTTGAATGAATGTTTGTTTGAATGCTGTTGGTTTCCGCTGTGTATGATGATTAAAATGCATCTGTGTATGATAAACATCCCTATGTACACATTTTAGTTTAAATTCTCTTTCAGTATTCTGTTTTAGGCAAATTTTAAGCCTGTACATGTTCATGGGCGGTTAGCCCGGTCTGATAAAGCTATTAGATTGCGTCCTCTTTTCCGGTCGGAGGCATGGGGACGTGACAGCAGATCCAACTCAGCACATATAGTAACCATGGCTACTCTCAACTCTGGCATAGAGAAAAGAGACTATGAGATGCTAGAAAAGTGCTATGAACCATCTTGGATATATAGTTAGAATTCCAAGGATTTGATTTAGAATGGAAGGTAATGGGATTTTCCAATATGTTACAAGGCACGCATATGTGATTGAGAGAAAGGGGAAGGTTGCAAGGGGAAGACTAAAATGCAGCAAAATATCCAACTATTACAACTAGCAGCATACCTGCATGTTGTAGCCATCAAGAAGATTTGTGATAAAAGAATGTGCATTTGTAACTTTGGCTGCTTCCTCCATTTCCACTTGGCTTGCATCCTCTCTTCCCAATAGCATGTTTTCCTTAATTCTTGTTGCAAAAAATGCTAGTTCTTGGCTCATAAGCACTATCTGCTATCTAAGCCATTTCAACTGCAGAGATTTGATGTTATACCCATAAAGTAGCACTTGACCTTCATTCACAACAATTAAAAATAGTGTTTTTAATAAGGGATTTATTAAACTAGAAGCCTGAGATCAGGATATGAAAATGCCAATTTAAAATCATGTATTAGATACCTTCAATTGGATCATAGAAGTGTTCTATCAGAGAAACTACAGTACTCTTTCCCGACCCACTTCTACCAACCATAGCTACAGTTTTTCCTGCGGGGATGTTCAAAGAGAAACGACTGAGAAAATATTTCCGATTCTCCATCAAATCAGAATGATACAAGAGCTAATGCTCTGAAATCAATTTCTGAAAAATACTTTTTGTCGTTATATCCTACACTTATTGAAGATGAGGATCCAATTCCTATGTATACTCAGAAGCTCCTGGTTATGCTTTTGGATTTGAAATGCCTCAGGATCACAGACATTGTTCAACTTAAGCTGGTGTCACAGTTCTTTGAATTTCTTCATGAAGACCTGTTTAATGTAAATGTTAATAACATTAGGCTTTGTGTTCTTTTGGCATCTGCTCCTGAAGTGGAGACTCGAATTCTTTCTGAGCTGAAAGTGGTTAAGAGAATTGGTGCTTTACTTGAGTTTGTAAATTCCAGAGAGATGGAAGATTTTTTGGAGCCAACTTTATCTTTATGACAGTTTTTCCTACTACGCAACAGTGGAAAAAAAAGGCTTCGTGATATGCCAGGAATACCAAGCAATGATATTATAAAACTAGGCAATATGAATTATCAGGAAGGTGCCAATAGAGACATTACGGACTTTGGAAGTTACATTAGTGTATTTTTGGAGCTATGTGGATATCATGAATGCCAAATTGCAAACTTGGCTGCAGAGTGTTTAGTTCCTCACGTTTCGCAGCTCGACATGACCTGTGACTCCAGGCAGAGTAATTCCATCCGTGTAGTTTCGATCAATCTTCAGCCTGTGATTGTTCAAAATATATTCACAGCAGCAGATTTTTCCTTTCCAAATTCTGTAATGTTGGGAGTCGATTTCCCCAATGCTCTACAACAACATATTCAAATTGCAAAATAACTTCCAACAAAACAAAATCCAGAGAAACTAGATAAAACAGGCAATTGGGTATAATACTACATACAATCCACCTATCACGACTGAAAAAATAGTAGATATGGCCAATCCTCCATCTGTATCATGGTGCCTCATGAGCCATCCTCCATACCATAGAAGCAACGCATAACAGCAAAATATGACACAAAAAGTCGACCCTAGCCTGAATCATTTTACCCGTCCGGTCTTATACCCAATCTTCTGAGCCACACTTAGAGACGTAGGATAAGCTCTCAGCGCTTTCTCCTCACCCACAAATGCGAACACAGTGTGAATTTGTGCCAAGGCCTGCAAATTGAATTAAATTTCGATTAAAAACAATTCAATTCCTCGAGAAAACGCTAGAAACGGAGCCGATTAAATCAAACAATTCAGCACCTGCTCTGCAATGTTACCAGCCTTGGAATATGCATCCTGACTCTTGGAGGAAAGCTTGGTTAATGTTATGGTATGAACAGCTCCAAATAAGGCTATCAATGGCACCACTGCAAGCGTCAGAAGAGCCAGCTTCCACACTGTGATGAATCCCACAGATAGCTATTTACCACAAGCAAAAATGCAAAAAAAATACCAATAAATAACACAGATCGAAGCTGTAACGCATAAATGAAAATGCAACCAAGCACATTGAACTATTTTTTTGAAATACCTTGAAACTCTACCCTTCTTAGGTGAGGATTCATTCATAAGGGCTGGCTTCTTAGCAGCCGCGACATCTTTGGCAGACCGCTCTTTTAAGTTTTCGGCTTCTACACTTTTCTCCTCCTTCATTGCAACCTCGATAACCTTCACATCCTCAGCAGGAGGTATTTCTGCTGGCTTCTCAACATTTTCAACAATCTCAGGCTCGGGTTTAGGTGGTGGGGTCTTGTTGGCGCTCTTAGGAGTCAAAACCCTCGACGCCCTGTATACTGTTGAGCCTTAGGGTTTCGTATCATTTTCCACCTCTTTGCAAGGTTGAGCATTGTTCATCGGCACCTTTCCCGAAACATTGAAACCACCGGATCACGAAGAGGACATGCGGAGAACCACTGGATCGTGAAGAGGACACGTGGAGAACCATCAGATCGTGAAGAGGACAAGCAGAGGAGCAGGGTTGGCCGAAAAGACGACGAAAGGAATAGTGTTTTTTCGAACATGTTCGAAGAAAAACGCCTTACGGCGTAAAAATCAATGACTATTTCCCAGGAACGTGGTTTTCTTGTGTTAAACAAGTCATCACTCCTACTACGAAGTTTTGTCACACTATCACACAATTGTTGATATTTCAATGAACATCAAGGTTCATGAAAAAAATAAAAAAAAATCTCGCTCTTTTAATGTCTTTTTCAACAAACAAAAAATTGATTTTATCTCAACCGTCACAATATTTCATCGATTTTTCATCCCTATGTACTAGTGATCGTTACTCATAACAGATCTCACCCCTGGAATAAAACCATGCAAAAAATCACTAACAAGTTAGGTCTTTGGAAAGAATACTCCTTTCCTTACTACTTTTAGCGTAATGGTCAAGTAGAAGCCATCAACAAGGTTTCGAATACTATGATGTAGAGGACAGTTAACAAGAATAAATCCAACTTCCATCTTACATTATTTTTCTTTCTTTGGCCATATTGAGTCGCATTGAAGACTACAATTGGTTTCAATCCTTTCCAATTGGTAGATGGAGTTGAGGGAAAAAAACTGAGTGTGAGATTCCATTGTTAAAAATCACCATTGGGCTCCTCCTATATACTTCCACCGAAGAACAACATCTCCTCTTTTTGCAACGTCTTGATGAATCTCAACAAGAGGCCTTTATTACAAACGAATTTCATAAAAAATGAGTAAAAAACCACTACAATAAGTGTTCATCCTAGTGTCTTCTCAAGATATGACTTCATTTTGGTGTTATGTATCTAAGTATTTAAGAACAATTAATTTAAATATTAAATGTAATATTACTTAGCTAATCGTAGGGTCACACCATTCCATTGAAACAGTGTGTTTAGACCTATAAAAGATATTCTCTCTCATTGTAAAAATCCATCATTCAATTATTACTATTCATTGTGGCTAATTCTAGTTTTGTGGGTTTCAAATTGGTTTGCTCCAAGTGGTATCAGATCTTGACGCTCCTCAACACCTTTGGAAGCCCCTCTTACTTCACTCTTTTCCCTCACACTCCTCCATTTCCATCTGTATCCCCTTAGTCCACCACTGCTCCTAGATGCTCCCCCCAATTGCAACTCCTTCATTCCCCTCGCGCATAGCTCCATGCCTACCTGCATCTTCCCTCACATCCCCCACCTGCATCTTCCCATGCATCCTTCCCCCGCAAGAATATTCATGTCCCCTTGTCTTCACGTTCCCCTCCTTCCTCAAACTCTTGCACATGATTCTCCACTATGCCACCATCCCAATCTGCCTAGCTCCATTGCTCACCACCCTGCACCCATTCCTCTGTGTGCTCTCCTCCACCAATCCACCACACCTTCTCCCTTCCTCGCACCAACATTCTCCCTGCCCCCACAGCACCAATTTGCCACTCATCCACTGCATTCATCTTCACCATCCCATCTCCCTCATCGATGCCTCCACCCGCTATTAAATTGAGCACATAGATCTGTGGACAAACACACAACTCACATGATAGATCACACAATTTACTCAGTTATTGAAGAATGAAACAGTGCAAAAATGGCTTGCAGCTGTGAATGCTTTTCATTAATCAAAGAGTAATTAAATATATAATTACAATGAAGTACAGTGGCTTTAATAGCCACAAGCAATTCAAATCCACATGAGGAAGTTCGAATTGATTAGACTCTACTTGACTGTAGGTAACCAAAACCTTGTCTAAATCACTATCGGAGGACTCAATAGTTAACTGATCTTGTCTAAACCATAACCGGGGTTCATCGGAGCTCTAAAACATAACTCAAGTGTTACATTCAGTGTTGACTAAGGTTAACTAACAGTGGTAGGTGAGAAATGCGCCCCACATGTGTTCAGTCAAGTAAACCTAGCACTAACTAAATGTAGAGGACTAGAACTGAATGTAACTGACTCCTAACTTAGCTTGACTAGTCATTAACTGAAGTGAACTAACCTTGGTTGGTTTCAGCACTCCCAGTGGCTTCCTAAATTGTAGGGATTGGTCTAGGAGGAACTTAAGATGATGCAATCAAGTGCAATCAGTGGCAGTGAGCCTCAATTAGTGTTCCCCACACTTTAGTAACTGAAACATGTGCCCCAATTAGGTCAAGTGGACTTAATGGTGTTAATGACTATAAATAGACTAGATGGACTCCCAATTTAGACATGACTCCCAATTTAGACCTATGACCAAATTTGGACAAGGGAGGATTAATAATCCTAACACTCCCCCTGAATGCTAACTTGGACAATCTGTGGGCCCTGGTAACTAATACCATAGGTCACCCATTACATCAAGTAAAGTAAAGTAACTGCTAAAAAACAAGGTGCTGAGGAAAAACCACATGGGAAACCCCCCCCCCTCTAATTAAGCAGGTAGAATCAGGATCAATCTAGTTCTTCTGTGCATAGGTATCCTGGGGCCTGGCATGTGAAACTCTCCATCATTATGTCCGGAGGAATCTTCCTCTTTGGAAGAAGAATGATAAGCTCAACTAAATCAGAAATATAGACAGCTGTCGGATGAAGACTGGACCCATGTAGAGCAACTGAAGTCAGCTAAAAAGTGAGAAAAGGTTCTTGAGAATTCAGAGAATGTGAGGAACACTCAAGAAACTGATATGTTGCATCCATGAACAACAAACCATGAGTGGTAAGAACAGCCCCAAGTGTTAGGAGCAGGTGTCTAGGCGGATGCAAAAAATCTTCCTCTTTACTAGTTCTGTGAGGAGATGAGCATGTGATCAATGGTAGAGAATCACTGGGACTGTTGAGAGAGAATGCTTGAGCTCCATAGTCTGATATAGCTTCTTAAATAGATAATGAATCACATAATAAAATATCAGCAACCTCATATGAGGAAACTAACACCAAATCCCCATCAG
>LPNX010329247.1:0-14902 GCA_001517045.1 Pseudotsuga menziesii
AGTGGTTAGCGCCCCGGTCATGGCTACCCTCAGCCTCCCTGGGTTAACCTTAGGATTACCCATTTGGTATCTTTCGCCTCCCGTTCCCCCGCCGACACCAGATGTCATCTTGCAACCGGTGCAACCCATTGTCACTACTAGTCAACCACCTCTCGGTGTCGCTACCCCATCGTCCTCCGCGAACCCCCCCCCTCCTCTTACCAAACCCACTGGGGGCAGAGACCCCCAACCTTACACTGCTGTCCCACCTCCTAAGACAGTCAGAAACCCCCCTGTGTTTCGTGCTCCTCCCAAATGCGCGCTGTGCGATGAGTTGGGCCATGCGACTCACCTATGTCCTCAGTTACCGACATTACAAGAACACATGAAAATGCTTAACGATGACCCCACTATCCCGGTTGTCCATCTTGATCCAACCCCTAAGCCTCGCGACAAATCCCTGCGCACTAACCACCCCTGTGCCATATGCGGTGTTTACGGGCATTACACAAATCACTGTCCCGATCTCCCTGATTACAGAGCAGCTCTCTTTGAGATGAACAATCTGGATCCTGAGACGGCACCACCCACCATTGAGGAGATCCACCCCCCGATCTCTCCCCCTTCCGGAGAGGTTAATACAATTTATATGATCTCTTCCATCCCTACTCCCTCGTCACCCGATTTGACGACGCAAACATTCCGTACTGATGAGGAGATTCTCGAAGCTCTTACTGCCCTGGATTATCCCTGGGATGACATGCACCATCGTTCCTACTTCCTCCCAGATGAATCCTCCTCTAACACTGCTACCCAATTTGCAGTTGAATCCAAAGACTTCCTTCCCCCCAAAACCGCCACTGGTTTTACCCGTTTCATTTAGTTCATGGTGTAGAGTCTGTCCTCCCCATCGAGTGTCAGATACCTACCTTACATATCGCCGTTGAGCTTCTCCCCGATACTTCCCCCCTTGAGCAACGTCTGCTATCCCTCGAACAAGCCGATGAAGACCACCGTGCCACTCTCCAGAACATCGAAGCTGCCAAAAACCGCTCCAAAGCCGGTTATGACAAACATGTTCACCCTCGAACTTTCCACGAAGGGGACCTCGTTTTTGCCTATGACCAAGCCCATGACAAAACTGGTAAAGGAAAGTTTGAGTCCATGTGGCAAGGCCCTTACATTGTGTAGACTTGCCTCAGCAAGGGGGCATACATTTTAGCCGACTCTGAAGGCCACCCTTTACGCAACCCCCGTAATGGGTTGTATCTTAAACGTTTTTACCCATAACTGAAACTGCAACCTCATTGGTCCGCCTTGTACAGTTTGCTCTCTTTTTTGTTTTTCACACTTTTTATATCGCCGAATTCATTTTTCCGAGCTCATGATGATGCTTGAGATCATTTCTCGCTCTCACTTGGTACAATTTCAACATTGCGTCCCTACACCTTGCCGCGTCGATTTGCGTGCCACATCGACCGCCATCAGATTGTTCCATACTTTTTACATGAGCCATCCACTCCTGTCATACTGCAAATGTTCTGTTATTTTGCCACCATTCATTCACCCCGCAAGGAGGCCCACCAGTGTTCCCGCCCACCCTCAGTCCTGGTCATCATAAATGTTCCTTGATTGAACACTTCCTCCTTGCCTGGCCATTAATTCAGAGTCTTCTTATTTGCTTTCAGACTCCTTAAAATTGAAAGCAACCACGAGCATGAACTGTCCTGGGCTCGTAAAATCCACACGACAGTACCATTCTACTACTTCAGAGTCTTCTTATTTGCTTTCAGACTCCTTAAAATTGAAAACAACCACGAGCATGAACTGTCCTGGGCTCGTAAAATCCACATGACAGTACCATTTTTTATCCACACTTCTTCTAGTTCCCTAACCCATGCAGAAGTCCCCCCGCGCCTCTTGGCGCTATGATCAATCCTCTCGGCAGCACCCCCAATTAGGTCGCCTTTGTTCAGAGTATTCTGCAATCTCCTACCATTTTACCACAGCTTGAGTCTCCCTCAGCGCATTCACCCTCAGATCCCGTACCGCTATGATCCCTTTACCACCAGTCAGTCTCATATGCTGCCCGATCATCCCCTCCATCATACTCTGAACAAAGGAAGTTTGAGTCCATCCACTCTACTTGCCCAGTTATTCCCCCCAGTTTATCACTCCTGCCATCAGTACTATCACAGTTCGGTTTTTCACATCGCGCTCCTGTCAAGGAAACATCATTGCCTTGATAGTTGCAGGTCTCCCTCTGTCGACGACAGCCCCTCTATTCCAGAGGATAGACCTAGAGGCCCCTGCGCCTTGGACCCATCACCATCTGTGGTGAGTGCCTACGAACCATTTTGGGAGGAGTCATCATTGCCTCTCTGAATCGTTGTTTCTCACGTGCTCGACTTCAGCACCTTAATCGTATCGTTGAGAATCACGCAGGATGTATATCCATTCCATTATTTGCCGAAGACCCCAGATTTCCCCCGACTCTAGCACATTGGTGAGTCACTTCGGAATGCCCAGTCATATGTTCCCATGGATGTCCGGGCTGCGTTGGCGATTGTATTCGGAAGCCATCCAGTTCCATGCTTCCTCGAGTACCCGGTTCAGTTCCAGATTAGTGTACCATGGCAAGTATGACCGTTGTCACTTTGATCCAGCAGCTCCTCAGTTCCTTTGGAACCACATTCAGTAGCACTGCTGTCATTCCAGTGCATCAGTTGTTCAGCTCAGACATGGTCAGCCCAGCAGTATGTTCCAGATTTGTGTCCCTTCTGGACCCTTATGATATACACAGTGGATTTCTATGTATCCTACAGGTCCCCCTTTTCGGGCCTCACAGTTATTTTTATGTATATTGATACGAGCATGGGAATGCCCGCCTTGTCCAGATGATCATATGATTCCTCATCCATTATTGAGGTTATGTACTTTTCAGTCCTTGCAGTTGGTTCGAGATCGATGTTCCGGGATTCAGTTGGTTCCTTCTCTTCTCCACACCCCAGGAAAAACAAATATGACTTATGATGTCCATCGGTCATACGATGAGCTCCTGCCCTCGCACATCAGGGGGAAATCTGTTAACACCCAAAAAAGGTTCACTACCTCATCTACCCCATTACATGGCTCATTTGTCCATTTTCCTACCATATTTCCATCAAAAACCCATAAAACCATCTAAAAAGCCTCCAAAAGGCTTAAAATGCCTCCAAAAGGCCATAAAACCCTCTTTTCCTCCAAAAAAGCAAAAAATCTCCAAAAAGGAAGAAAAAATATAAAATAATGAGGAAAAGGAAGAAAAAACCCTAAACAGCTGAAACCCTAACCCTAAACTGGCACTCCACCACTATAAATAAGTGATGGAGACCCCTCATTTCATATCCACAATCACAAGTATCCTGCCTCTGCCAAAATTGCTCTTGAAACCCTAGCTCACCATTGAGCTACTTTCATCATTGAGAGCCCCTTTTGGCCCACTTCCACCATTGGAGAAAGAGAAGGAACAGCTGGAGCTCGGAGCAACCTCTCAGATCAGCACAACGGGCTTCACCAACCTCCACATTGGAGGTCAGATCAATAAAAAAATCATTCTTTACTTTTTGTTGTTTTGCTTCATGAACATGTTTCGATTAGTTTTTATTTCAGTTTAGCATTTTTTATTTTACATATTATTGAACTGCTACTAAGGAATCCATTTTCCTTAGTAGGTGCTCATTCGCACACGCTAGGGGTTAAACCCTAGCTACAGTGAGTCCAATGACCACCCCAACTGCATTTAAGGAGAGAACCCATCTTTCAGACCACGGGGCTTACCCGAGATTGAGCCACAAGCCACGGCTGTCACAAGGGTTGTCTTCTTATCCCTATACGAGATGCACTTCAATGAGCACCTACAGCAAGTGTAAACCCTTGTCAAAAATATCACCTTACGTGCAAAAAGCTTGATAGTATTTCTTTATTGAAACTTGCTTTGTATAAAAGAAAGGTTTATGTAATCTTTACCTGTCACTGGGAGTATGGTGAACCGTTTTGCAAGCACTGTCACCTATAAACGACATAGTGGAGAACCTATCAACTCTCAAAACCTCACACAGTAGCTAGCTATGAAGACCCGAGAAGAAAACTGAAGAATCACCAAACTAAACAGACCTTGGGGAGAAGGTTTCATAGGAAGTGAAACGAAAACAGCAAGAAGAACAACTCCATGATTAACAGAGAAATAACTAGCAATCAAAACCACTCATTGGAGGATGGAGGCAGCACAGAGTCAAGGTATAAGGTGACGGTAACCAGGAGAACGACGGCGGCCATGGGAGATGAGCCCAAGCAACCTTGGAGCAGCGTAAACTGTGAGACAATAATGCATTAGGTTAGGTTTCCAGAGTGTTTTATATTTTCCACACATGGACAGGATTCCTCCACATAGCCATAAATTTATTCAAACAACGAGGGTCGTGATCCATAGTTCCTGCATGGAGACATTATATTATTGTTTGATTTTTGCAACGTGGGGTAAACTATAACAACAACCCAATAATTTGGAACCAAACCTCTAATCATTTGCATCATGTATTATATGAACCTAATCACCAGATTATTATCATGGAGAGTTTACATTGACCAAGCATGGTGTCACGTATAACCATAAACATAAACCCGACGTGGAATAAGCCAAAACCCTTGCTACAACAACATATATTGTTTTATAATAAACATTACCATAATGAGTTAAGTGATGGCATAACCATTTTCTAACTTTGTTTTAAAGATAGAAAGCATATGATATATGTTATGTTTTTAGATTAGGACATAGTTAAGTATTTAGTATAGTTTTACTAGAGTACATGATAACTATTACAAGACTGTGGTGACTCTAGTAGCAAAGCATTAAGACCCTTGAGTTGTTCATTGCAAACTTGAACACGATGAAGGTTGGGGATTTGAGTGCTTGGTAAGTTAACCATTGATATACCACTCATTTTTATAGCTTGGGCATAGTAAACCCTTTTTACTTTAGGAATATTCTAAGTCTAACATTTATAGATAGTATCTTATAATAATGCCAAGCAGTTAAGGCTAGAATTGAATACGTGACAATAACAAACTTTTGTAGATTGATGGCTCATCAAACAAGTCAATTGTGCATAACTAAAAATTATAAATGAACTGATAACTCCCATAGCATCGAAACTATGAAGTAGTACAAATTTAAAGATAAAAGTACTATCACAAAATTATGTCGTTTAGTTTATGCGACATTACTTTGTTAATACTTGGGAGTATTTCCAACTTGGCTTTATGTTCATACAAAGTGTCTAGTGGACAATAAGATAATTATAAAGATAAAACTGATGATAGGAATAAGAACGATCCTATTACATTTTCAAAAGTAAGTAGAACTCAGAGTTAAACTTGGGAACAAAGTATGGGTAGCCTTAAGTTCTTGTAGAAGAGTATAATGGTCATAGTTTCTACACTCAAAAGTTCTTACTATTTATAAGATAATAGGCTATGAGTACCCTATAGAAATAATTTAAGGGACAATGATTATATAGGCAAGACAAGATATTATTGCAAAAATATTGTTAAGAAAAAAATGTTTATGAGTATTACTAACCACCTAGACTAAAGAAGAAATACATGTATATGAGATTCTAGTGATAAAGTCGCAATTATGTTGTACTGTCATTACACTTTTTCCAAGCTTGTTTATTTGAACAACTGATGAAAATCAAATGATTTTACCTTGCAGGAGTTGTCTAGTGTTTAGAAGCTTATTTTACTAAGCTTTTTAATTTGCAAACAAAATACTGCTGACACTAATAAATCTTTTAAAAATATATACTCGATCAATCATACTTGTAAAACCCTGTAAGAAACAGTATTCATCTGCGTTAGCACGAATGCTAAGTAAGCCCCGGATTTAAAAGTAGATTCCACCTACTGACATAAAAGAGCTAATCAGTAAATTGAAGCAAATAACACACAAAAAGATTTTAATCTTGCTGCAAAAAATAAACTATTAAGTTATTGTAGAAACCAATTACTTAACTGATCTTTAGGCCAACTATTAGCTATTAGTAGAACCGCAAGTTATAACATTTATTGTTAACTCGAAAATTTTAAATTTTTGTGAAAATTTGGGGTTGTATGCAGTGGGATAATCAAAGAGAATGTACACTGAACATGAAATTCATGCCATAAATTTCAACTAAATCGGACAAGAATTGCTTATATAATCACAACATTAATATTCATTCATTAATCAATAATACAATGAATATACAATAAATATAATTCGAGTGCTAAATATAGGATTTGAATCTATCAGTTCTAACTGACTGATTAGCTAACTCAGTGTGTCTAAATCATTGTTGGAGATCACTATTCTAACTCTGGATGTCTAAATCAGTCTACAATCAATTAACTGATGAGGTAGGTGGGAAAATGGAGCCACTCTCCCTGCATGCATACAAAACTGGCACTAGGCTAACTGAAAGTGATCTAATTGATTGTAACTCGAGGTTAACTCATCATAACTTCTTACCTACCACAACCAACTGACGGAGGATGTTGGTGGCACTCAGAGTAGGCTCCTACAATGTAGGGATTGGTCTGAGAGCCACAGAAACTCATGCATGCACATGCAATAAGTGGTAGATAACCTCTAGGTGTGTACCCCACACTCTAGTACAATAATAATAACTCCCTAAGTTAGGAAATATGACCAAATAGACTGTATTGGACAAAGGAGGATTAGTTAATCCTAACACCCCCCCTTAATCCTAACTTTGGACAACTTGGGCCCCAACAACTAGGCCAAAAGTGTTGATGTATATGTAACTTCGGAATGTATTCTTCTATGTATCTTATGTATTGTTACCCGATGTTTATTCCGGGATGTTTCTATTATGTATTTGAGTCATGTGGTTATGCCTCGATGTTCCAATCGGGAGGATTAATAATGTAAACAAGTCATATCAAGTCATTAGGTAAGTCCCCTCAGTTTCGGGGCACTTGGGTTATTATACACTAATTAAGGTGTAGGCTCGAGTAAGTAATTGTAAGTTAATCCTACATGGTTGAGTGCACTTCAAGTCAACGGAAGAATATAAATAGAGAGTGAGAGTCTCTCTATTTATCACATGTGAATTACATCACTTGCTCTCTCAAGTGTGGCGCACCTTTGGAGAAGGAAATACTTTGGCTTAACAGAAGACAGAAGGTTGCTGTTGTGTTGGGAGGTCATCTTACTGTTTTGGGATCACATCTTGTGGTGATACTATCTTAGAGGAAGTTGAGGGGTTTTCTCCATTTATGGTTTCCCCTCCCAAAACTCTTTGTGTCTCTTATCTCATGTGATGTGCTTATGTTATTGCTGTGCTTGTTATTCTCTCAGTGAAAAGATCTTAACATAATGCTAGCTTAAATGTTGAAAAACTAACAAAAAGTCACCCATATAATCTAAATGAATAAATCGCTTCTTAATAAAATAAGTAAAATGGGGAAAACATCATGGGAAACCCCCTCAAAATAAGCAGGAATCAGGAAACAAGCTTTGAATAAAAACTTGTGAAAGTATTTCTGCAATTTGTATCTTTGTGGTGCAACAATGAAGAATATTGGTTCTTCTGTGCACTAGCATCCTGGGAATATGCATGTGAAGCTATCCAAACTAAATGATTATGTATGGAGGAACTTTCCTCTTTGGAAGAAGAGGAATATGCTCAATTGAATCAAGAGCATAGACAGTTGCAAGATGAAAACTAAACCCATGTAGAGAAACTGAAATCAACTAATGAGAGAGAAAAAGTGCTTGAGAATTTGAATAATGTGAGGTAAACCCAAGCAACTTATATGTTTCATCCTTGAACATCAAACTATATGAGGTAAAATCATCACTAGGTGTTAGGAGCAAGTGTCCAGGCGAATGTAGGATGTCTCCATCTTTACTAGTATTGTGAGGAGATGAGCATGTGATCAAGTAGGAAGGTAGATAAGTCCCGAGACCGTGGAGAGACAATGCTTGATCTCAATAATCAGATGTATCTTCTAAAATATCCAATGATTCACAAAATCTAATATCAGCAAACTTATGAGAGAAAACTAATATCGAATCCCCAACAACAATTTTGAAAGAGACTTGAGGTACTTGATTTTTCACACCAAAATTGACGAGAACAGCTACAAGCGTGACTAGAGGATCTTAAAACTTAAAATTCAAACCAAATAAGGTCATATCAGATCCAAGAGTGTGGAAAAAAGGTTCCAAGTGCTCCACTGAGATGGTAGATGCACAATTTTCGCCTTCTTCAACAAAACTTTGAGTATTGGTGCAAGCAATTATGTAGGAACTTGTTGGAAGCTCTAGATCAATGAGGGTGAAATAATCACTTCCAAAATCCGATATTTCTTCCAAAACATCCAAAGTATCACTTTTATGCACACCAACACCATGGCTAGAGAGAGAGAAATCAAATTACTCTTTATTTTTTGTAGCAGTCACTGGCAGACTTTGTATAGAATTTAGAATAGAAGAATCACTAGAGAAGGAGAGTTTTTCTTCAACAATTGAGTTTCAAATGTCTTCTTCTAGATCAACTGTATGAGAATATGAGATATCAAATATCTCATAAACTTCTGGAGCAACAGGAGAAGGAGTCACTACAAGGAGACTTTCAACATTTCAAACTAATTGAGTTGAATATTTTGCTTCTTCTTCATCTTGAACAACTTCATTAGAGAGAATAGGGTGAATCTGCGGACCTGGGTAACACTTTTTGGCAAGCGTATTTCGGCAAAAACAGAAAAACGTTTCTCGGTTGAGGGTTTAACAAGCCCTCGACCGAGGTTTTAATATCTCAACCGAGCTTTTATCAAGCCCTCAAACGAGGTTTTGTTCAGCCCTCGACCGAGGTATTTATTAACCCTCGGTCGAGGTATTAAAACCTCGACCAAGGGTTAAGAAATACCTCGATCAAGGTATGGACCTCGGTCTAGGTGCCTGTGTTAAAAAAATTATAAAAAGAGGCCGCAGGGGCAAAAGGGAATAGTTCTATAATAGGCAAATGCATGGGATATGAAAACATGTGTTTAGCTAAAAAATACCTTTAGCTTATATGAGGAGGCTTAATAATCTTTTTTTTGACTATCCACTGCTACATATATTTGGTATTTTTATGGAATTCTCTATAGTCCCTTCTGGTTCCAAGTGGTACACTGTCTGGTCTAATTCTTTTTCTTTGGGTAAATATGGGATTTTAAAAAATCCTCTACATTCAAATCATTTGACTCAAGCATAGGTCCTACATTCTGTTGCATTCAATATTCTTTCCTGAGCTCCGGTGGTGATGCTAGGTTAGAGTTTCATTGATCGTACTTACATCTCCAAGTTTTCTTGCGGTTAATCCTCTAATTAAAAATGCCACATAATTCTTTTCTTTGTTGGGGCTCTGTTCCACATAGATTAGTTCTTTATATAACTTCTTTCAAGGTCTTTGGAAATTTCCAGAGGCATAAGGGAATGTCCATATCTAGTTAATTCACTTGTTACAGTGCAGGTTCTAGCACCATTTTTTTTAATATGGCATCGACATTCATCAAAGGAAGTGAGTAGTAATCATTAACATAGGTTTTGAAATTCATAGTAGCTTGCATGATCCATATTTATGTGAATAGTATTCATTAACGTATGTTTTTTCAATTCACAATCGATATTTATCAGCCTTTGGTGGCAAACACAGTTTCCTTCCTCTGATTTGTGTCCTTTTCTTTCGATGATCTACTCTAGATAATAATTCAAGAACATTTTCTTCTTCCGTGCATATATTTATCTTTATTTGATTATTTGATCTCTCTGGTAGAGTTGATAACCTTGCATTATGTTTATTCGAGAGCTTTCTTTTCTTCTTTAGAATGGAATTCTGATGCAAAGAAGTGTTTAGAACTACCCTAACTTCATTTTATTTAGTCACAAATGTAGAAAGCACATGATCTTTGACATTAGGAACATAATTTTCATGAATATTTTCAAAATATTTTTCACCCTTCAAATTTTCTTTATGGTGGGGGAATAGAAACACCCTTACTTTACTAACCAACCAAGCACCCATTGAAGCAGGGTTATCTTTATTTTTTCTAAGTTGTCAGATTGGTATACCATTTATTGTGAGATCATTATTGTACATCCCCTTTAGTAGTTAAGTTAATCAGAGAAGAGGATCCCAATAGGAAATATAAATACATGAAATCGACTAGGGAAATTGAGGAATATAGTTGCGTGTCTTTTCTGGATGTATGGGTCACTAAGAAGGACGACAAGTTTTTATCACATCAAGTATACTAGAAAAAGATGCATATACGTAGGTATCTGAACACTAACTCACATTACCATCTTGCACAAAAACTTTGGTGTCATAAACACACTTGTTGTTGGAATTTAATTTATGATACACAGCTCTGCAATCCTAGTGAGCAAAACCATTTCTAAAACTAACTAAACACCTCTCAAAATAGTGCATTGTTTAGACTCAGAAACCTAGACTATACTCACTAGTGAAAACACTGCATTAAATTGAAAAACTCCCAACAATGGATCATTATGTGTTAATATGCATAAATATTAGAATTTTGGAAATTGTAACATCATGTAGATATCAGCACTAGATCACACATAAATTTTATTACTCAGATAAGAAGTTACAAAACCAATAGCTCAAAACTGAAAGTCTCACACTCTCTCCATGCCTTTCTTTTATAGACTATGAAAGGCTATATGGCTTACAAAGATAACTTCTCCAATGGCATGCCTAGATTAGGATAAGAAACCCATAACCTATCTAGTGTTGTGCCTCAATTAAGAGAAGAAACCCTAACCCCAACCTATCCCTCCCTGTATAGATAATGTTTCCTAAATTAGAGCACCCACTAAAGAATACTAGATGCATCTTCTTTCTTAGAGATAATGCCCTACCTAATTATGGATATTTCTTGATCCATGTGCCCCATCTAAACATAGAACACCAACTAACTAAATATTAGAAAGGCATGTTCTAAATATTGAAAAAAGATAAAGATAACCCTGCTTCTAAGGATAGCACATGGGTGCTTGGTTGGTTAGTAAAGTAAGGGTGTTTCTATTCCCCCACCATAAAGAAAATTTGAAGGGTGAAAAATATTTTGAAAATATTCATGAAAATTATGTTCCTAATGTCAAAGATCATGTGCTTTCTACATTTGTGACTAAATAAAATGAAGTTAGGGTAGTTCCAAACACTTCTTTGCATCAGAATTCCATTCTAAAGAAGAAAAGAAAGCTCTTGATTAAACATAATGCAAGGTTATCAACTCTACCAGAGAGATCAAATAATCAAATAAAGATAAATATATGCACGGAAGAAGAAAATGTTCTTGAATTATTATCTAGAGTAGATCATCGAAAGAAAATGACACAAATCAGAGGAAGGAAACTGTGTTTGCCACCAAAGGCCGATAAATATCGATTGTGAATTGAAAAAACATACGTTAATGAATACTATTCACATAAATATGGATCATGCAAGCTACTATGAATTTCAAAACCTATGTTAATGATTACTACTGACTTCCTTTGATGAATGTCGATGCCATATTAAAAAAAATGGTGCTAGAACCTGCACTGTAACAAGTGAATTAACTAGATATGGACATTCCCTTATGCCTCTGGAAATTTCCAAAGACCTTGAAAGAAGTTATATAAAGGACTAATCTATGTGGAGCAGAGCCCCAACAAAGAAAAGAATTATGTGGCATTTTTAATCAGAGGATTAACCGCAAGAATACTTGGAGATGTAAGTACAATCAATGAAACTCTAACCTAGCATCACCACCGGAGCTCAGGAAAGAATATTGAATGCAACAGAATGTAGGACCTATGCTTGAGTCAAATGATTTGAATGTAGGACCTATGCTTGAGTCAACGCAACTCCTGTCATCTCCATAACATGCTTGTAATGTTCCTTATAAACACCTCTGCTAGAACATTGTCGCAAGACATGTTTCTGATCTGTTATAGCACGAGAATGGCTGTCCCAATACTCTATCACCTTCTCTCTGGTGCCCTCTTCCATCCTGTCTTGATCTGCTTCTCTACAAATAAGAGCCCAACAAGCAACTTCATCATTTTCATCTATCTTTACCCTGAATTTAGTGTATTTGTGCAATGTTCTTCTTGAAACATGGAGCAACTTTGACATTGTTGCGACCATTCGATTTTTTGAGGTGCTTCGTGCCACAATAGCAATTGTAATTGCCCTACGAGCAACTCTAATATCATTTTTCCTTGATTTTCCAAATGCAGAAAGTGCAGTTGTTACATTTTCTACTACATTCTCACATGCATATCCACTTTCCACTTTTTGTTTTAAATACCATCATCATTTTTTAACGAGTTTGACAAATACATAGGAGTATGCTTGATAAGGTATTCTTTGTATATGTTTAGTGAGTATGAAAAGGTAAACTTGAGTCCTTATTCATTGTTTAATAATCTAGAAGAAAAGATAGAAGAATGCTCAATAAGGTACTATCCCGTGGTTTTTTTTTCAATCCTGTGGTAGTTAATGATCGCTAGTGTTTGGGGTTGTCTAGAAGGACGAGAAAGAATATATGTGGTTTCTTCTCTATGTCATGAAAACACTACTAAGGTTCCTGAGCCTAACAAAAATATAGCATGGGAACCAAAATAATTATACCTATGGTGACGCATGTGAGGTAGGTTCTAATTCATGAAAGATTAATGACTTGACTTTAGAAAAGACTAGTAATGCCATTGTCTCTGAACGATGATCTTACAAATTAAGAGGGGGAAAACATGTACATGAATGATGCATAAATAGGGATAACCTATCCTATATTCCAAAGGTTAAGAGGAAACATCACNTTAAAAAAAAAAAAATTTATGGAAATTTATCTTATGATTGGGGTTAAATCACCAACATATTAGGTTATTTAAATTTTACATATAAAGGATTGGTTGAAAAAAAAGTTGACTCTGAATTACAATCAAAGATCAATTAAATATACTTTAAGAGTTAAAATGGAAGTAAACTTATGCACGTAGTTTATGAAGGTTGGTCCTAGCTTTCTTTAATCCCAAGATATGCTTCAAAGATTCAACCCAAAGATCCACAAAACAACCATAATATCCTCCCGAAACATACTAGCTACAAAATAACATTGAAATTCAAAATTAAACATATATAATAAAAAATTTATTAACTGAATGAACAACAACAAACAATCAAAACCTGAGACAAAAAATTGGGAAGGGAAAGATCTCCAATTTATATTAAAAAGTAGTAAGTAGTACAAGGAATAGCATATTCACTTAGAAACCTTGTCAAAACTAGATACCAAGGTCTCTCTTACTTAAGCTCTCCACAACTCCTACCAAAATATCCATATGTATACAAGATTGACACTATTTTAGGGAAATAATCTTAGCATATAGATATAGGGAATCAAAGGATAATCAACAATGGGCATGTGGATGGGAATAACTCATGGAAAAATCCTCCAACATATTTTTTATATCTATAAAAAATCCCCCAAATGGCCTAATTGTGCTCTTCTTATACTTGGGAAGATAGTTTCCATTGGATAAGTGGGAAGTTATGGGAACTACCCTAACTTATCCTTATTGATTTTTTTTAATTTTTTCATATTTTTGGGAGGAAATCACTTTCAAATCAACAATATAAGGCATCTAAATCACAAAAATCTAAGTTTCAATAGACGATTATATATTTTTAATGAAATCACTGGCAATATTCAAGAAATAAGCGATTAAGTTTCTTAGTGTATAGTGTTCAGAAGTGATTTTGTTCTTTTACAACTTTTAGGGAAAAATGGGAAATGGATGAGGGAAAATATCAATGATTAATGCCATATAAATTAATGGATGGCATAAGAGATCAAGGGAAATACAGAATGGTCAACAAAGGTTGTATCCTTGAGCAATGATCACAACAAAAAAGTGACTTTGGAATCTTTAAAGACAAGTGAACAAAAATGACGCACGTGAGGGACAAGGGAAATAATGTCAACATATAGGGACAAGGGATCATATGATGATAAAAAATGCACTTGTGAATGGGAATAACTCACAAGTGTTACCCAGGTCCGCGGGGGCCGCGACCGTCTTTTTTGCAAAATTCCAAAAAGTGTTACCCAGGTCCGCGGATTCACCCATACCTTGAAGAAGAAACATGTAAAAACATTACTACTTTTGCTTCCTCTAAATTTTATGTGTAGATCTGTAGATATGGGTCGAGGAGTAATAGGAGTCATAGATTTGATCAATCATATCTATAACTCCTAATACTCCAAGACCCATTTCTACAAATAAAGATAAATGACCCTTCTTTTCATTTCAGACACCAACTCCCAAAAAATGTAATGACCACCTATGCTTTTGTCTTAAGGCTGCTTTCTTTATATTGAATATTACATGACTAGGACCTCGACCGAGCTAATACCTCGGTCGAGGTTAATACCTCGGTCGAGGGCTTAAGAAAATAGACTTAGCCCACGTTCAAACAAATGAAATTTTTTATGTGCCTTGCAGAGGTGTAAACCCTGCCATTCCTAGCACATAACTGAGCGGAGTTGATACCGATAAATTCACCAACGAATCTTCTATCCATTGAGGTATAATACACGCATTTTGGCATTCATATGAAATTTATTTTTTAATTACTTCTAAAACTTATACTTAGAAAACCACACTGCAACTTCGAAGCAACTCAAAGAAAAATCCGCAGAGTTAAAAACACACAAACAAAAAATTCTTAAAAATGTACACATCACATATCGACGTGTCCTCTTCAAAAGGGTATCTTTGGTTTTTCAATTTTTGAAAAAATAGAAAAAATTGCTT
>LPNX010329247.1:15167-112418 GCA_001517045.1 Pseudotsuga menziesii
GGCCAATAATTTTGAAGGGAGAACACATGAGGAGGTGTTGGATTTTCTCCAACTATCATTTTCTTCTTTCTACACACAAAAGTCTCTATCTATATTTCTCCAAAGCTTGAATGGATATTTAACATATTCCATGAGATCATAACACATATTAGGAGTCATTTCCATACACATTCTTGCATATGCTCTTTCACCGTCATTTAGCCAATAATTTTTATCTTCATAATATTCTTTACCAACTCCAAAAGACACATCAAGGAGATCATGGTTCTCAAGATATGCAACCATCTTCAATTCCCACTCAGCAGAATTGAATGGTGATAGAGGAGGAACTGATCTCAAATCCATTTTGAAGTTTGTACAATAGAGGTTTCTGCAATTTTGTTTTTCAAATTTAGGAACAACTTTGAATCCAAGAAGTTGTACATATAAATCAAATCATGTATGTAAGCTTAAATAAAAACTCAAAAATGTAATTGATGTCATGTTTCCAATTCAATCACAACTTCTTCTACAATCAGCAGAATCAAATTTCGTTGAAGAATCATTTGAGATATCGAGTAGATATTTCAAATCATATAAGAAAATTGACCTATCTCATCCTCTGGAGTGAGAAATATCAAGCTGAAACAAAGGGTATAGATGGACGTGAGTTTTTGCAAACTTCCAATATTCAACTGAATATATCTCTCAAACCAAAGACTCAAATTGAATTCTGCGAAAAACCCATTTCAGATCATGGAAATACCTTTCAAACAAGATATCGTAGGACCTCTAATATTATATGTAGAGGTATTGGTACCTCTTCAAAGTTGGATGTAAATTTGAAATTGTACCCACAAAAACATCACTGCAAAACAAACCAATTCGCAATCATATGTCATTTCAAACCCTTCCACCTTGATAAGTGCACTTTTTTAGAGTTTGTCACACCTAGATAGAATTCTCTAGACATAATCCAGAGGGAGAAATGCTATGATTCCATTAACTATATGGATACTCGTTTGCTTCTGGTGCAAGCATGGAGGTTTATGTGGTTTGCTGCTAGCCTAAAAAAGGCTCTAATACCATATTAAATTTGTGAACCATTAATCTACAGGAAAATATGAAAGGTGTAGGGAGGGAATTATGTAGTGGAATAATCAAAGAGATTGTATATTGAACAGGAAATTCATGCCACAAATTTCAGATAAATCAGACAAGAATTGCTCAAATAATCATAGCATTAATCTTCATTCATTAATAAATAATACAATGATTATACAATAAATAGAATTCAAATGCTAAAGATAGGATTTGAATCTATGAGTTATAACTAACTGATTAGCTAACAAAGTGTGTCTAAGTCACTATTAGAGCTCATTAGTCTAACTTTAGATGTCTAAATTAGTCTGCAATTAGTTAACTTATGAAGTAAGTGGGAAAAAGGTGCCACTCTCCCTGCATGCATGCAAACCTAGTGCTAGGTTAACTGAAATTGATCTAACTAATTATAATTAGAGGTTAACTCAACATAACTACTTACCTACCACAACCAACTGATGGATGCAATTGGTGGCACTCAAAGTGGTCTCCTATAATGTAGGGATTGGTCTTAGAGGCACATAAACTCGCATGCACATGCAGTAAGTGAAAAATAACCTCTAGGTGTGTCCCACACATTCTATTACAATAATAATAACTCCCCAATTTAGGAAAATTCACCAAATAGACTATATTGGACTAAGGAGGATTAATGAATCCTAACATCTAAGACTTGTCAAGGGTTTGCGGGGGGTATAATGAGCTTGGAGGAACTTGTTAGGATCATCCCAAGGATCACATCCCATAAAATAAAGAAACAATGTAAGGTTCTAAAATCTCATGGTGAGGGGGTTCAATAGTGGTGGGAGGATATATCAGTGTTTTGTAAATGCCAGATCTAGAGGGGAGGTCCTTAGTTGTGAAGTTTTTGGGTCATAAGGTTTTGGTAAGCATGATGTTGACTTGGTTGTAGAAACAATGGGTTTTGGTGGTGTGATATTGTCCCATAATCCATCTTCTGGTGCAAGGATGGTTAGGTTTCATTTTTTGGATAAAAGAGGATACATAGAGGATTCTACACCAATGTTGGTTCATGGACAAGGACATGCTATTACTAAAGCATTGGAATCCTCTTTTCAACAGGGAAAATTTTAATGATCTATAATTTTATGAAAGTGTGGAAACATTGGAGAATGCTACTAATTCTAAAATTTGTAGCCATAAAATGTTTGGCATTTTTAAAAAAATCAAATTTCCAAGAACTTTATATAATTTTTGGACAATTTTGGCAATTTTTAGAGAAAAAAAATTATCCCATGGAATTTGGGTGAATCATCTTTGAAAAAAACGCAAATTGGCGAATTTGTTTTTGGGAAAAAAAGTCAAAAAATAGCCCATGTGATCAATTTCGCCCCTAAAATTTCCCTTGCTTTTCAATGCCAACGATGATCATATAACGTGCATGTTTGTTTGGATAAAACTCCCTAGGTTACCCATCGAGTTGTAGTCAGAGGTTGTATATAAAACCATTAGGGGCACCTTGGGAAAATAAATTCTTATGGAGGATGGTGCCTTGAATAATGACTCTCACACAATGGCATGTATCCTAGTTAAACTATATTTTCGGCAAGGAAAGGCCTCTTCAAATCTATGGATTTGATTTTTGGTGGTAAGGTTTAAACTAAAACTTTGGACTATCTCAACATTCCTTTTTGATGTGTCATTGGTGCCATTAGTATGGGCATGTTTTGGTTTTTTGTGAGTATTCCTTCCAAAAACAAGTCTAGAAAACTACAAGGTTGGGGAAGTCAGGTGTCGATATTTATACACAAACTGGTTCACGAGTCACCACTAGAGCTAGAAAGGATATGTCAAGAACGGGTGTAAGAAATATTGAGAATATTATTGGGACTTTTGAGGATTCTACAAAGGGTGGTGTTATGAATGATATTTTGGTGGGGAAATTATATTTACCTTTAATCTTTTAGTACTTCTAAAGTATCATCTGAAGCATCTCGGGAGTTCTTTTTTGGTGATGTGGATATCTCGTTAACCCAGTTAGTGCAACTAGAGGATATGTGATGAGATAATGATAGAGAAGACATGTCTCTTATTAAGTTGTTTAGGTTTTATATTCTCACTCCATTACTTGATTTTTCTACCCCTCTCCCTATTGTTACTATCCCTTCCAAATCTTCTAGAATTTGTAATCATACTCCTTTGGGGGATCTGATTATTTGTATGGGAGGAGGGGGGATGGTTGAAAGCGGGTTCACTGTTGGTTTGTAATTGAATGACTTAGATGAAAACATCTACTCCTCTAATTATAATGGTCATTTATTCTCTTCTCATGGATGTGGACCCTATATGTTGATACCTCGGCCTTGGGTTATTAAGGGGTTTGGGTTATTATTTGTTGAAGGAAGTTGGTATACCTAAGGTGGGAAATAAATATACCACTAAGCATGTGCAGGAAAAGGTGGCTAGGTAGGCCTAGTAAAGAGAGGCAAAAATTGATCTTTGAGGTCCTTAAAGCAAGTGTACTCCCTCCCATGGTTCCTTGATGAAGATTATGTTAATCAATATTTGAGACCTTGGAGGGTAGGTAGATAAATTATCCCTCAAATGTTTAGTTGAATTGGAGAGGCCAAACATGGTTTTGATCCAAGAGTTGATGGGAAAAGGTGATACTTTGGTTATGGACCTTATATTATGATTTTGGGGATGGGAGTTTATTGCATTAGACTTTGTCTGGCACTTGGGGGGTGTTGTTACTAGTTTCAATAACATTCTCTCTCTAATCAATTGTTTTGCAATGTGATTTGGTTTATGCACATTGGTTCATATATAGTAAGATTTTGGATAACACTTCCTCGATTGTCAATTTGTATGGGACATATGATGGTAGGATTGAATTTTGGAAACAATTATTCTCTTTTTAGTGCCTTAAGGTGTATAACTTAATTATTGGAGGGGATTTAAATTTGGTAGGGATCCATGAGGAGATTTTGGGATCCACTACTTAAGAGGATTATCTTACACATTTTTTCCTTGATAAATTTGACTCAACAAGTTGGTTAACATGGAACCTCTCAATCTTAGACTAACTTGGTCTAATAATCAGATAGGAGTCGAGGGGGTGGCAAAGTGACTTGATCGATTTATTATGTATGAGCATGTCCTTTAGAAGGTGGAGCAAACTAGATCATGGGTTGGAGAACTGCAGTTTTCTAATCATTTTTTCATATTCCTTGAGTTAGGAGTTGATGGGAAAAATCTAGGAGCACCATTTAAATACAATCCTTTATAGTTGGCCAGGGAGGACTTACAACAAATAATCAAGGAAAATTGGAATAATTTTGATGATACTTTGGGTGAATGTGCATAATTTTAGTTTGGAAACTCTCTAAAAATACTAAATGAAAAGGTTTCATCTTGGGCACGAGATCATCTACAAAAGAAGGATGGGTGGATTTTGGAATTGGACAGAGACCTTAATTGGATCTAAATTAACAATCTACATGAAGACCCATATAATAATATATTGAGGAGATGACTATTGGTATTGAACACAAAATCATAATCTATTGTTAGACAAAGAAATTGAGTGGGGATTAACACACTAAGCTCTTTGGATTTCCTTCGGTGATCAAAACACAAAATTCTGAAAAGCACAAGAGGAATATAAATACTATTTGGAATATGAAAGATAAAGATGGACTCTTGATTTGGGGGTTCCATGATATTGTGAGCTTTGGGGTAAAGAATTTTTGGTCATTGATCTTATATGAACCTAAGGGATATAACCTTGGAAAAATCATGAAAATGGTGGCATTCTTTCTACAATTGGTGGAGTAGGATGAGAATGTAGAAGTTTATTGATTGTTACCTAAAGAGGAGATTTGGATGAAATTGAATAATTTTCACAAGGACAACATTCTAGGTCTGGATGGGTGACTGGTGAAAAATTTCATTGACTTCTTTTAGGCAGTAGGTGATGATATATTGTGGGTGGCATACATCCGAGAAGATGGTTAGATGTCTTAACACTGAATTTTTGGCATTGATTCCTAAGGTGGGTTGTCAAACCACCTTGAATAATTCAAGACAATATTTCTCTACAACTACTTTTACAAGATCATATCGAAGGTGTTAGCTATATGAATCAAAGTACTTCTTCCTTGGGTCTTATCTACTACGAATATTATTATTTTGAAAGGAAGATTGATCCATGAAGCTACAGGGTCAACATAAGAAGGTATGCAAACTGTTAAAACCACTCATATCTCAACTAATGCCATGAAATTGGATTTGTTTAAAGTGTATGACTGGGTTTCTTGGCTCTACTTAAGGCTATTACTAATGCATGTGAGTTTCTCTCTTTCTGTCATAAAATGGAACATGTGATGCATAAAATCCTCATCATTTTTTATTTTGATTAGTGATGTTGGGTATGATTCTTTCAATCCTACTAGGGACTTGTGGTAAGGGTGTCCCTTGTCCCCTTATCTCTTTCTATTAGTCACAAAATGATTGATTAGGGCCATTATCAAAGGTACAAGATCAACGAAGCTTTATAGGATTTATTTTTGGGGAAGATCAGAATATTTGAATCACCCCTTTTTTGTGGACAATGTTCTACTCTTATGTCTTGGATCAATGGAGTATGGTAAACATTACAAAGATATTCTTGAATTATTTTTTCAAGCCACACATATGATGATTAATGTTGGGAAGTCGACTTTGTATTTCCTTTAGAGGAATCTCATTTAAGTCATACTTGGGGAAGAATATTTCCCTTTTCTACTCATCCCTTGAAGGGAGGTGTGATGTACTTGGGCTACTCCCTCAAGGCTAACCATTGTAGGAAATTGGATTGGTATTGTCTAACCTCCAAGATTAAGAAAATAATACTTCATTGGTGTAGTTTATGGCTTTCCTATGGAAGAGTGGTTCTTCTTAAATAAGTGTTGGAAGTTATACCCATATATTGGAATCTTTTGGCTTAGTGTTCTTAATCAAACACAAAAGGTTTGTTTTAACTATTTGTGGAAGGGAAGATGCAAGTATCAAAGTTCACATTTATCAAGTTGGAAGACTATAACATCTCTAAAGAATTAGGGAGTATGGGGCATTAAAAATATTTACCTTTTCAATCAAACACTTACTACCAAGACATTATAGATTTTTTTGTCTCAAGAATAGTCTTTGGAAACATATTTTGATTGCAAAATATACTACCCCATATAACATGATCGACTAGATCATAAGGATGAAAAAATCAATACACGATGTATTGAACCATGGGAAACATTTAACCTTAGCTTTCCTGAGTATTGGGCAATATCTAACTTAGAAAGTAGGAATGAGTGGTATGATAAAGGTTGTTGTGGATGTGATAATGGGTTGTGCTCATGGTATTTTTCTTATGGAAAATCTAGTGCATCATTTCCAATAACAAGGTAGGTATACTTGAATAGATTCAACATTCTAGAACACATTAATACGTGGAGTCGATGTTGGCTTCATCATAATGACTTGGGATTGGATAATGATTGGGTTCATTGTTGGGACTTATTTACTAATAACATAGTGGGAATTGCTTAATAATAACAACATAGTGGACCTAGTCCACTTTACATTGAATGGTCGGTCCACTTTTACTCGAATGAAGGCCCCACATTACACCCCTAGGGAGGGCCATAACGCAATTTTTTTATGCAAGGATAATCTAAAGCACTATATGCCATCTCAAAATCCCTCCTTTCTTCTTTGTTTAGAAAACCATACATAAATAACATTCCATTTTTTAAATAGTTTTTGATATGATCCTAGTTATTCCTTCCACATTATTTTTGTAAGCAAGTTTTTCTTCCACTCCACCCTCAATATATTGTCTGAACAATGTTTCAACTATACCATGTATAGCTCCTAACGACATCATGTGCTCCCCCAAAATATCACTTATAGACTTATCCTATAGGATAGTTGCAAATGTAAACGGCGAACCCAAAGCAATGGACCATCCCAAAGCAACATCTATTGCTCTCCCACCAACATCCTAATGAACAACAAAACTAAAGTTTATGTCTACACCATTAATATCCTTTCCTTGGACATAGAACCACCTCACAAATGGTCCCATTCCCTTTGGATATATATCTATCACACTAATTTTCTATGGGAATTCATCCCCACATGAGTACAAATACCCCCCCCACCCCCAATCCCCTAAAACAAAACATGAGAAAGACAAAGAATGTTGTTTGGTTTCATGGAATTTTTTTCTTGTTATTTTTTGCATGCTTAGCATCATATATGAAGTGTAATATAAGGTCAATGTTGGATACATTCTCTATCCTTTCACTAAGAGTTCCGTTTTCTTTTGAAAATATTGCTACATGAGCCTCAACAAAGGACTTTGAGCCTTTCCTCAAGGCAATCTTCATTATGATAATGAGGATGTCATGCACATTAAGAAACTTTACACATTTGTACTCCAACTAGAAAAAAATCTATGGGTGCATTTGGAAGAGAGGATAATATTTACAATGAATGTTGATGCAACTTTGTTCACTTCCCAATCCATGAATCTCATAATTGGTGAAGTCCATACCTAATATGACGAGAAATCATATATGCTTACTTTCATACTTCTAGACCTTGGATTTGGAAACTAACGATTGTGTTGCATTCACAATCATAGAATAAATTTAAAGCACCTTTTCGAGAGTCAAAATGTCAAATAGACAATACCCAATATTTCACGCAAATTTCTCACTTAAAAAAAATGCCTAGGATCTGCTAAGAATATTGATTTTCCCAAATTTTATTCTCTCATCTCGTCGTACATTTGATTTGTGCATGCTCTTAAGGAATTGATTGGAACTGGAATAAATTGTGGATAGTTGAAATATTTGAATCCAAGAACATGGCTCGTTGTCTTTTGGTGCAACCCAAACCAAACATTAGGTGAAACTACCAATTCCATTAGTAACTCAATTGCAGGATGATGAATGATATAAAACATATGTAAAGACTACGAACACAGTTGCATATCAGTTTGACCATGTAAGATTCACATCAAATCCTTAAAATATGACAATACTCATGGTCAACAATGCTTGCAACATGGCGAAAGCAAGTGGGGCCAACTTGTAAGGAAACACTTTAACAACACATCTAATAAATCCAATGATACAACATAAGAATCAAAGAAATGTTCAATCAAAGCAATATTGATCCACAACATATCATCTTCAGGTTTAATTTAATGAACAAGGAAAATTGAGAAATGAGATTCACTAAATGAGATGCTAGTAAAATTTAAAAGTGGAGTCTCGAGACGGTCGACTTGGGGGGTTGTTGAGGCCTCAACATCTTGGAAATCAATCTCCATGGGTTCAGGTCAGATCAATTCTTAAATAAGCATGGGCATGGATATTTTTGTGGTTGTTGATCGTATCTTTAAGATTATGGTTTTGGAGAAGAGTATCACAACAAAAGGAATTGTTGAGTTCTCTTTTAAACATGTTTGTATTTTTTTTTTTGGTTATCGAAGACCATTATCTATAATATTACAAATTGGTTCCTACGTATCTTCTGGTCTAGCCTTTGGTAATTGATAGACACCATGTTAAAAAAATCAATTCCCTTCCATCCTAGAATGATGGATAGATGAATGGTTAATAAGATGATTATGTATATCTTTAGAATGTACAAGTCCAAACATAAATGTATAATAGATGAAATCCTTCCTCATGTTCATGTGTACATGAGGTTCAAGCTATTGGCTCCAATTAATGTAGCTCTATGATTGCATTTGCATAGGAAGAGTCCTACCATGCTTAGAATGTGGTAAATGGAGCATCCAAATGCGCTAAACAAGTCTAGCACTTCTAGCAACAACTTCATGATATTTTGTAGAAAACCAATACCAAATACAAACAACAACATAATTGACATCAACTTCTACTCAAGTTCTAAGTTGGTGATGATGTATGGCTACACTTGCAAAAAGAGCTAACATACAAACCCCCACATGAATTTCAACCTACTCAAATATGTGTCTTACACCATTAACAAAGTTGTGGGAAATAATGCTTTTGAACTCAATTTTCCACCCTTTCTTAAATGTGCAGTTGTTTCAACCATAATTTCCACCTTTGTTGACACCTCAAAGTTGGAAAAGCACTTGGCATTAAACCTCAACCCTAACGAAATTTAACAAGCTAAAGTGGACGAGATCATGGACACCAATTTGAAGAGTACTTGGCAAGGGATATGCAACCCTTTTGAGTTATCAAAGTAGGACAACATTTTTCATAAGGGAAAGTGGTTCACCATGACTGGAATCCAATATAAATACTCATGTCTAGTTAGCTTGACGCATTGGAGACCATTGTTACTCAAGGGGGAAGCACTGATATGATTCACTATCTTGGGCAGTCTTTGAAATTATCTTGATACTAGCAATTTTCAAGTCATAAACTTTGGATGCATTTTTCAAGATCTTCTCATGTTATTTTTTGAGGTTATGATGCCAAATGACGAAACATATAGCTCAATATACTCATAATACTCAAGTCATGTAGCTCAATATGCTCACCCAACCCTAACTTTATATTAAAATTAAGATTTTTCTATTTAAATTTGTTGACATTAATAAAATAATATAAACATTTTTCAATCAACACAACCACTTGAAATGAGAGGAAAAACTTTCACTCCCACCACATGCATCTAAATCTTAGGTAGTTAATTTATTTCCTTGAATTCAAAAAGACAACTATTTCAACCTACACAATATCTCTCAAAATTTTTATCTTCATATAAAAAAGTTACTGCCACTTCCTTTTCTATATAATATTTGAACTCATTCATATATATTACATAAACAAATTCATACATCATACATAATTTATTTATTTTTAATTCATATATACTACATAAACTAATTCATATATCATACATAATTTTGTTTTCGGTTTTAAAAAAGAATAGTTAAAGTAATTACTTTAACTACTCTAACAACTATGCATAATGCATTTTTTTTCATACCAACAATTCATTGATTTAATGAGATATTTCACAAGGTATTCATTTAACCATTCATTGGTTTAATGAGATATTTCACAAGGTATTAATTTAGTTGGATGTTACATAAAGCCTTAAGTTATGAGAATAGTACATTCACATGGTCAAAACTATATTTTCATATATATCAATTTAATGTGATGGACAGTGACTCTGAAACAACTACAATTCTTAGCATTAAGTTAGCTCTTACACAATCTTTGTCCTCTTTGCTCATTAAGATAACATTTCTTTTAGAAATACAAGAAGATAAAGTGGTCAAATGCACTGCCCGAGATCCATCAGGTCAAGGACACCTCGGTATTTGATAACCACGGTGGCTAACTGTAGTAACTGAATCACATGTATTGGCAAAGAGGGTTGAAATTATGTAAGCTTTATCAGACATCATTCAACAAGGGCAGAATGGGGAAGTGTAACTAGAAGATTGCTACAAATAGCAGAGCAGGGTTGAAACAAGGGCAGAATGGGGAAGTGTAACTAGAAGATTGCTACAAATAGCATAGCAGGGATGGAGCAAGGGCAGAGTCGGGGAGGGTCACTAAATACAAATAGCATAGCAGGGATGGAGCAAGGGCAGAGTGGGGGAGGGTCACTAAATACAAATAGCATAGCAGGGATAGAGAGCAAGGGCAGAGTGGGGGAGGGTCACTAAAACATTGGTAGAAATGGCAGGGATGAAGCAAGGGCAGAATGAGGAAGTACTGATGTACAAGAAAATGCCAAGAGAGGCAGATGCCAATCACTTCAATTACTTGTATCAACATGAGAGATAGAAAAACCACGAGGTAGAAAAGAGCCCACAAACCCTTTAACACATGGAGAATCTTCTCGCTTTGTCTGCTGGTAGTTGGTTTCAAGTTGGGTCACAAAATGGTAATAAATATTTTGAGGAGAAAAAAAACCTTAAAACATGGCTTTATATTAAAGCCGAGAGGACATCAATTAAGGCATAGCAAGCGCTTTTCTGCATCCAAAGAGTTGGTGGTCTCAGAATTTTGTTTGCAATGAAATGTTTGGTTGTAGATTTATGTTCCTAACTTCCTATTGACTTTGAGCTCATGGTTGTGAAATTTACTGAGCAGGTAAGTCAAGAAGGTACTTGCTTCCTGTTAGTGGTTAACGAGTCTGAATCATTCATAAACAGTGATCCCCTATTATCTATTTAATACTGGGCACATCCCACATCTTTTCTGCAAGAGAGAAACTCATTTCCCTTAACTTGCAGCTGAACATCTGCAAGAGCCATAAGCCCATCATGGCACTCATTAGGGAGCTTGCATCACTAGTCCTTTCTGTTTGTACTCTCCTACTATCAGTTGCAGCAGGCAGGCCTTACTACTCTCATTTCAGGCCTTACTCCTCTCATGGCGCTACTTATCCCTTTACTTCTCAGCTCTCTGCTGTGAAGTTTAATCAAGCCTTCAATGTTCTATGGGGTCCCCAGCACGAACAAGTCTCTGATGACGAATCTGGGATTACCATTTGGCTCGACAGGACCTCTGGTAACTATTGTTTTTTGTTTTTCCTTTTTTTTTGGTTTTCAATCTCCATTGATTAGTATTGTAATGCTCCCGTGACATACACAGATGGCTATATTCAGACACTGAATCAGTTAAAATATGGATGAATATATATTGCAGGAAGCGGATTCAAATCTCTGCGGTCATACAGCTCAGGCTACTTCAGTGCTGCTATTAAGCTGCAAGCTGGCTATACTGCAGGCGTTAACACTGCATTCTATGTAATTCCATTTCTTTTTACTTCATTCTATTAACATGTTAGGGTCCTGTGCTTAGTATTAATTTGAACCCAAAGCCTCTATTGTTTCAAGAGTTAGTGAACCAACTACCACTTGAAGTTAACCATGGAATTTACGATTTTTTTATATACCCTATTTGTCTAACTGTTTACATTTTGGCCATGAAATCCTATTCAATGTAATAGTAGAACATGCTAATGACTTTTTTGTGGTTTTTAGTTTTTAAATTTAGTTGGTCACTAACTTAGTAATTTAATAAACAATGTGGAAAAGTTCGTACCAGATTCACGCCAGTACTCTTCAACTGTTATGATAATTTGACTATTGTGCCTAGCTTTTATGAAGAGAGTTGTGTTAATTTCTCCTATCATATTAAATTACCAGCCCTGATTTTTGAAGCCTGAGTTCTGTCTTGCTCTCGTTTCTTCTGGGGCAAACCTAGTATACCGACCATATGTCCAGTGTTTAATCCCTGATCACAAATCTTTGTTTTACTTTCTCTGGCTATGGTTTTCTCCAGCTATTAAGTGGTCTATAAAAGTTTCTTGACTTTTTGAAGTTGATTTCTGTTTATTCTCAAAATAATATTTAATATGTATTCAAATCAGAGTATATCTTCACAAACTTTTGATTTTTATACCTAGTCTTTGTAGAGTATATCTTCACCAACTTTTTATTTTTATACATTGTCTTTGTAAATTTCTTAGTCCAATATTTCGTCCATGTGATAATGAGCTACCATTTTCAATGTCCATATGATAACGAGTTACCATTTTCAATGTAAGTAAGCTTTGATAGAATACTTTATCTCAATTCTGTGGAATTTATAATATCTGGTTTGCCATTTTATGTGAATAGTTGTGTTTCACAGCTGCTAATATCTCTTTATAGGCTCATTTCTAGGTCAAAGTTTAAAGCAGCTCTGCTAATTTTTTCGGTTCCCGTTTTGATTTATTGGACTTGTGATAAGGGTTCTGAGAGTTGACATTAGGAACTTGGGTTGTTGGGTAGGGTTTGAGGGATGGTTAAGTTTGATATATGGGTTTGAGAGAGAGTTGGGTGTCAATTTCAGGTTTTGTCATCCTCTAATGGGTTGGAATTTCAATACACATCCTTTTTCTAATTTGATGGTTTTTATTGGAGCCATTTAAGGAGGGAGTGAGCTAGCTCGGGAGCAGACCTCCCTCCATCTGACGGAGGAGGAGCAAAGTCAACGCTAACTTTGCTCCTCCTCCTTCCGATGAGGGAGGTTTGCTCCCGAGCTAGCTTACTCCTTTAAGGAGGGGACGATTTGACTTTTAGGCTGATTTTCTGTTAGAAATTGATCAAATCCGTCAATTTCAGGTTTTGTCATCCTCTAATGGGTTGGAATTTCAATACACATCCTTTTTCTAATTTGATGGTTTTTATTGGAGCCATTTAAGGAGGGGACGATTTGACATTTAGGCTGATTTTCTGTTAGAAATTAATAAAATCCAGTCTAAAACCAGAGTCAAATCCTTTTTCTTGTTTAAACAACTAGGTTCTTCAATGATGGCTGCGACAGATTCATTTTTTACTGTTGGATCATTTCAACACTTTGAAATCCAATAGCCAGCAATATACCTGCTTGAGATTCAACAGCCAATAATAAGCCTACCACAACCACAGCCATCATTGCTCCAGCCCAAGCTGAATACGAATACTTAAATTTACAATGCTGTCTTAATTGCAACATATACTTACCATTACTCAAACAGGTATATCATAAATATTGCATTTAAAGGAACCCTAATAAGCACACAATGGTTGTTTGACCAAGAAGTGACAGTTAAGGGGAAACTGCCAATAACTGTCAGTTGATGGTTCGAGCTGCGGCACAGCCGTAGTATTTCACCCTGTCTGGCCATCTCTTCAGACTCAGAGAGACAAGAGTTTCTGACAACAATATGCTATTTTTATCCAAACAATGGCTTGTTTCCATAAATTTGCACGGCAGGGATCAGGTTTTCGGTTCTCGCCACGTGATTAGGTCGAAGTAATTTTAGTTTGTCCTTATCCTTCAAATGCAATTTGGCGGAGTATTTTCAGTTTGTCTCTTATCCTTGAAGTATATTTGTTTTGTCTCATATCTTGGGTGTCCTGCTATTCTTCATACAGTGGAAATAATGGCAATCAATAATGTTTTTTGCATTTACATTGCAGTTATCGAACAACGAGGTTCATACAGACAACCACGACGAGATAGACATTGAGTTTCTGGGAACAATACCAGGCCAACCTTATACCTTACAGACCAACATTTATGTACGAGCAGGAAACGGGGGAAACGGGCGGATTGTCACGGGCAGAGAGCAGCAAATCCACCTTTGGTTTGATCCCACCCAGGATTTTCACCGTTACAGTATTCTCTGGACCCCATCTAAGATTGTGTAAGTAAATAGAATAGGTATTAATCAGTTTTGGTTTTTATTTTATTTTATAAAATAAAATGTTAAAATGTTGTTGTGAGTAGATACAACTCATTATTAAACTTTTAAACTTCAAGTAGATTATGTAATCTTTAATTTTATCTTGATTGTCAGAAACAGCACAAATACTAACATATTTGTTATTGAAAAAAATATTAAACTATACAGATTCTCAGTGGATAATGTCGCCATTAGAACCTATCCAAGAACGGACTACTCCAATTTCCCAACCAGGCCCATGTGGGTATACGGATCAATATGGGATGCATCTTCTTGGGCTACAGACAATGGCAAATACAAGGTAGACTACAATTATCAGCCATTCGTGGGAAAATACACCGACTTCGTCCTCACAGACTGCACACAATCAAACGCAGCCGAATGCTCATAAAAAAAAATGGCAGCATCAGTAAATTACAGTATTAGGTAGTGTATTTAATTAGCATCCAAATACAAATATATTAGTGAATAACCATGGCGAAGCATGCATGCAGGATTGGCTGTTCTAAGTGTGTATAGTTATATCCTGTAAGTAAAGTCAGAATCCATGAATAGCTTTATCCACTAGAAGAAAATTCTATTAAAAGGATTGGTCCCAGCGTATGTTTATCCCTGAAAGGATATATATAGCGTTACGTGTACAGATAGTATTGTTCCAGACCACTGTTGTTGTCAACTGTTATAACAGAAATCTCAGGAGCTCGTGTGTATTGTGAGTTGATATTAGTAAATATAAAGCGACGGATGTTGTCTGTTTGGAACAGTTTTGTATGTCAGCAATTGTGGAATTTGTGAATTGAAAAGCCTGCATGTGAATCTGTATACCTGATTTTCGTAGCATTTCTGCGCCGCACTTTCAAAAGCTGTCGAGATCAGTGAATCTGCGCCGATCAATAATTAAATGTATGCATTTAAAAAGTATTTGAACATCTGCTTGATTGTGATTACATTAGAATCCTATGCAAATATTTGACATTTATAAACAGTGAAATTAAATCTGGGAAGATTGCGCTCTAGTGGGGTTTGGTAATTTATTTGTTTAATGAGGTTTGGTAAAAGGTTCGAGTAGCTATGCATTAGTCCTTCCGTTACCTCATATTTATTTATTTATTTTTACTATGACATTTATACAAACACAAACGTATGATACTCTTCCTAAAGACTATCACTAAAATATCATTAATCATCTTTGTGTAAAATATTTAACTAATGGCATAGTTTGAGTGTGCATAGCAAATAATTTTAGCACTTTATAATAAATGCTACAATTAATAAATAATTCTATAACCCTCGACTCAACTTAACCTTTTAAGTTTCAATTGGATTTTGAAAGCACAAATATTCCGCCAACATGTTCCATATTAAAAGAAATGTAATGGCTACCCACCCGTTCAATATATAGTTGCAATGGTGTCCACGAACAACATCGTAACTAGAAGATGCAATATGTGAGCGAAGCATCAATTTTTTTGGCCTCATGGGTGAAGAAATATTTATAAACATAGAAGTATGATACCAATAAATATTTATAAACATAGAAGTATAGAAGTATGATAATCATATGGGGAGGTGGGGGGTTTGAATGTTTTTTTCATTATCTAGGTTCTATTTTTTTAAAGGACATATTGTTTATGGAGCTTCTTGGTAATAAATGTGTTGATGATGTAATATGGTCATACCTTGATTCATGTGTTTGAATAGCAAGTGTTGGCATTTTCGAAATTTTGATTACATAGGTTTAGGGTTTGGGAGAACTCGGTTCTGAAAACCCTTGTTGACAGCTAATGCATTGCTGCAATAACTTGGAGTCAAGCTAATTGATTCGGTTAGCCTAGTACCTACCAAGAGAAAAAAGTGGGAATTAGTTTAGGTTATGTTGTAGTTTATGTCAGGATGAAAACGTAAGGGTTTCTCAATCTATTATGCCAAACTCCTCTTTGCTCCTCTAAGTATTTGTTGTAACCCTAGTCTTGCTCCTTAGGATTGCTTAGCGTTTCATGTGTTGAATGCTAGCTATACCCTTGGTTACTTGGCATCTTCGTTGTATGCTAACTATACACTTAACACTTGGCAACTTCATGCTTAAAGTTGATGTGACAACAGCTCGTGTGGCAGGAGGTCGTACTAGCCTCATGGTGTTAGCTCTTTGATAGGGGTTTTTTAGTAAATACAATGGGGCCACAGTTTTTCCACAAAAAACCCTATACCCTTTCGTCCTCTAGGGGGTGAAACAACTAGTGTCTCGAAGATTTCAGAGGACATGATTCCATAGAAGTTTGTGGATGGCAATATTCCTAGGTTATCAGGCCTCAAACCCCAGATGCGAAGGAGATTAAAAGCCTACAAATCCAAAGAGGGATTGGAAAGATTTGAACTAGGGGAAGACATCAATCTTGACAGAGTAGAAATGCTCTCAAAGAGAGCGTTGGTTGGAAGACTGAATTTGTGAAATTGGTTCGCAATGATTTGTTGGATTGGGTAAACCACTTTTGGGTGTCGTTGGTGGGTTACGCTCCGAGAGTGAACCTGTTAATCAATGGATGGATTATTTTCATCTTCATGGATGAAGACAAGATTGACAACATTCTCAACAAGGTTTGCCTCTATAACGAAGGCTCGCTCCTGCTTAAACGTTGGCATATACATTTTGACCCTTGCAGAGAAAAATTGGCCCATGGACATCTATGGATGTTAATGTCAGGGTTCCCGCTAGAGCTATGGACAAAGAATGTGTTCAAAGGATAGGAAAAGTCAGTGGGGAAATTTATCAAAGTGGATAAAAAATCACTCCATGGCTCTAACAAAACAATGCCGAGGGTTATGGTGGAATTCAACATTGCTGAAGGGCTCCCCATTGATTTAGAAATCGTACGGGGTGAAAAAGTCTTTCGACAAAAACTTGATTATTTTCGCATTCCATTCTGTTTCTATTTTTGCAAAAACACAGGTCATGTGAAAGGACAGTGTCCTTTCCTGTTGTTGGGCTCTAAGCCAGTTTCGATGGAAGACTGTGAAACCACTCCGCTTTCAAAACATCTAGGAAAATACCCTCGGAAGCAAAAGAAACAGCTAGGACGATGGACACAGGAAAGGGGCTCCATGTTTTCGGTTAAGCTTGTACCTCTGACTCCTCTACTCATTATCAAGACGTAACAAAGGAAGAATTAAATTTTACTTTTCCGTGGAAAAAGATTTAAATCTTTTACTTTCTTTTGGGGGGGATTTACAATCTAGCTCGAATGCAACCTTGGTTGAGGGTTTGGATAAAAGAAATTTAAGTCAAGATTTTTCCCTTACTTCCCATGTTGACACCCCATTAGATCAGGGGTTTAAGGAAGATAACACCGTGGACCCTCTTTTGTTTGGTTCATTTGCTTCTAGGGTTTCTAGGGCTTCCCCTATGATGATTGAAAAACATTCGTCTGTCAACCCTATCAATCCTTCCACTACTGAAAAGCATTCCATATTATTAAAGGAATTGGGTTATGGGTAATTTGACATCCAAGCCTTAAAATCTCCACTTGAAGTGTACACAAAAAATGCCTCCTCAAATTCGAAGATTAATTCTCACAATTCATGTAAGTTTCAAAATGTCACGATTCATAAGAAAAAAGCTTCTTCTCAAGTTATTCCATCAAATATTGAGAGTTTGGGTTATAAACCTCTATTTGTAAGATTTGAAGAAGCGACCTCTACTAGTTCTCTCGAGGTTCTTAGAGTGAAAAAACCCCTCTCTCTAGTCACTTAATGACTTTCCTCTCTTTGAATGTGAGGGGTTTGGGAAAGGCTGAAAGGGTTAGGGCCTTATCCAAGCTCATTAAAGATACTAACCTTGATGTTATATTTTTGCAAGAAACGATGTGTCCATCCTTTGTTGCTATTGAAACCTTGGTCAATATCATCCCATCCTGGGAGATAACTACTATTGATGCCATAGGTCTCTCAGGAGGTCTTCTTTCTTGTTGGAACCCTGGAGTTGTTCAATTAAAACCTTACATAACTTCTTGGGGATTCTTGTTAGAAGGGAATCCAAGGGTTTTGGAAAAGGATGTAACCCTCCTTAATATTTATGCCCCCTACAAAAATAAAGAAAACTTATGGAATGCACTTTCAAATTCTGGTATTTTGGACATTGATAATATTTTGTTAATTGGAGACCTATACTTTACTACCTCACCTGTAGAAAATTGGGGACAAAAGGCTAGAGAATATTTGTTGGTTGATTTATTCATAAATCTTATGGGAAGAGTTGATCTTATTGATATCGCTCCTCAAGTTTTGGAGCCTACCTAGACCAATAATAGGAGTGGTTTGGAAGGTATCCAAAAAATATTGGACAAATTTGTGGTTAAAGCCTCTCTGCTTCAATGTTTTCAAAGATATAGAACCTGGGTAGGGATGAATAAGTTTCCTAATCATTGGCCTATCCTTTTGCAAATTGATGGAAACTCTCCTGTTCAGAATTATCCCTTTAAATTCAACATCCCTTGGCTAGAAAATGATGACTTTTATAGCCTTATCAAAAATTTATGGACAAGCTATGTCATAGATGAAGCTTTAAACCCTATGGAAAATATTGTGGTCAAGCTTATAAGGCTAAAGGAAACAATTACCATTTGGATAAAAATAAAAAGCTTAAAGATGGGGAAGAGTTCTCCATCATTGAAAATCATATCAAAATCCTCCATTTCAAAAATTTGGACTTCTCTGCTACAGAAGAGGGCATTCTATTAACAAAAGAGCTTGAGAAGAAAAAATATATGATTCTGAAATAAGAGGAAAAGGGATGGATATTAAAGAGCATAACTCTTTGGATTAAGTTGGGGGATAATGACAACAGATTTTTTCATTCCTTTGCTTCTCTGAGAAGAAATTCAAAGTCCTTTTGGGAAATATTGTATGTTAAGGGTAATCTTGTCAAAGGTCAAAGCCATCTTAAGGAACATGTTTTCACGTCCCCTCATCTCCAATGGGGACACGACTACGGTGCTACGACTATCATTTAAATGGGGAAACTAGCCCCATGAACATTGGCATATTAAAAATGCACTGAACATAAAATTTTTACAGATGCATAATGCAATCTATAGCGGAAGAAAAAACATTCATGAAATACATTCAACATGATCGTCAGATTTCATTAAACAAATGCAGTTGCAGAGATTAAACACAAGAGATACTTATCTTTAAGAGAAGCTTGTCCTGCAACTAGGTATGTCGTTGCAACGTTCCATCCAACCATAGGCCAATGTGCTCATCAATCTCTTAGCAGCACTTCCACCCTTGAGCTAGGCATGATTCCCACAAGGAATAAGGGAACTACAATAGGATCACACATAGCTAAAGACATCACAATTCAGCCAAGCAAAAACTACATTTGGGTTTATTAGGATGCTAAGGAGGTGGATGGTTGAATTACTAAGATAGTGAGCTCAACCACAGAGCTATAGACACCTAGACAAGATTTGGCTTGGCTTTCCCAACACCTACGCACCCAACACAAGGAAGCATCCCCTTCTTTGCTACACAGTCCCTCAAGCTATGCCTTCCATTCCAGTGCTCTGAAGGGTGTGTAAAGAAGAAAAAATAGCTCCCCTTGATCTGTCTGTGAGGTTCCTTTCCCCACTAGGTTTATCAAGCTAATTCTTCCCCAATTCCATTCCAAACTAGTTTAGACCAAAACAAAGGATGCATACACAGAAAAATACAAGTTCTGGGATTGATGAAAAACGTCATGGGACACAAAACAGAAATGACTATTGGGAAAAACAACCCAGGGTGAGAAATCCATTTCAACACCTTTCTATGGGCTTCACTTGGGGAAAAACGACCCCTTCAGTCCCTCAATTCGTGGATCTATTCTCCCATTGACCGTGCAACACCAAAAACAAAATTCCCCAACCGTGTGAAGGAGGAAACAACAACAAAACGTCCAAGAGAGATCCCAACCCCTGAGCATTATCAAAACCACTTCCCAACCATGGGAAAAATGAAGAACACTACAAAAAAGTGAATGAAGAATGCCAGGAGCTCCAAAAACGTGAGGAAGAGAAAAACGTGGATGCATGGTAAAATGGGCATACGTTTTTGGGTTTTTACTTGCCCATCAAGTCAAAACACGTTTTTCCAAAATGGGTGCTCTACCCAATTTTAATTTGTCCATACTCTTCCCATTCCCATGCATTAACCAACTCAACCACTTCTGGCAGAAATAAATGGTTGGTACAAGAAGACAAAATGGGCAGTTGGAAGTTTGATGGGTTTTCCCTTTGACATTTGGATTTTCCCTATTGGCTCAAAGGTTTGAATAACCCCCCCCTTATCCTTAGGAAATCACGCCCCCATCTCTTTAATGTTGCATTGACATAGCTGGTTGTGGGTATTTTAATTAAATTGCATATTTACATGATGTCCAAAATTTATAATGTGCCTGGCTAGCACGAAATACCATTGCCATCGATTTTAATCGCCGAAATATAAAACGCTAAATCGATGGTGGGGATTTTGTCTTTAGCTCCACACCATGATTAAATACAATATTTACATCAGATATACTTTTAATGCAAATGGGGTGAAAACCGGGGTGTTACACATGGTACTCGGTATTTCAAAGAGATCTATAAAAATGATTAAACATGCTCTCTTGAAAGCCCAGTTAAAAACTATCAAGCTTTTACCTATTTTTTTATAAAAAAGAAAAGGATAACCTGGGGGAGTAAGTTACTATGCTTGAAGTTGAGAATGTTTTAAAGCTTTTTAAAAAAAGAGAAAAGTCTGGGCCCTGATGGGTGGACTGTTGATCTCTTCTTGCACTTTTTTGACATTATGGGAAAAGATTTGCTTGTGATGGTGGAATTATCTTGAATTGAAGGTTTTGTCTCGGGAGCTATAAATTCAACCTTATTTAATTTGGTTCCGAAGTGCAATAATCCATACACTTTTGACTATAGAGTTCAAGACTGGACTTGGCTTTTGGAAAAATTTGAAAACATAATAAAAAAATTGGACGTTCAAACTCTTGTCAATTGGTGGAAGACTCACTCTTATAAAATTTGTTCTTATCAGCGTCCATGTTTAATGGTTATCCTTATTACAGATCCCCTCTACTATTATCAACAATTTGAGAAGATGTATCTTTAATTTCTTATGGACATGTGGAAACAAAAAAGATAGTCTTATTATGGTAAGTTGGGACAAGCTCTCTTTACCAAAGATTGGGGAGGCTAGGGTATTAAAAATATTAGTTGTAGTCAAATACATTAAACCACCTACCATTCTTTTATAAATTGTAGAGTTCACTGCTGGTCCATCATCATTCTTACTTAACTTGGTGCCTATAGCAATAGGAGTTTTTGCTGGTTTGTATTTATCCATCCTGAATCTCTATAGAATGTTTGTAGCATACTTATGCTGACAACTGAAGATTCCTTATTCACTTTGGTTAACTTCCAGACCAAGGAAGTACCTCATAAGGCCTAGATCAGTCATTTCAAACTCCTTTTTTCATGATTGTCTTAAATTCTTCTAACATCAAATTTCTAATATATATCATACCATAAACATAAAGACATAAAATTAGAATGTTACCTTGCTGATTTGTTTTGACATACAGAGTGGGCTCATTACTGCTCCTGTTGAACCCATTATTGATGAGATATGAATCAATCCTACTGTACCAAGCTCAAGCAGCTTGTTTTAAACCATACAAGGCCTTTTTTAGCTTGCACACTTTGTGTTCCTAACCCTTGATTCCATATCTAAGTGGTTGTTCTACAAATATTTCTTATTCAAGTATTCCATTGAGAAAGGAATATTTCACATCCATTTGATAAACATGCCATTGATTTTGAGCTGTTATTGCTAGGAAATTCCTAAGCACTGACAATAGGGATTCTCCCCGGTAATCGATCCCAATTAGATCGTCTACTATTTGGTGTGGGGAATCTATCCAGTTAACAGTTCAACTACCATAGATTAATGTGTTTTAAAATGTTTTATCGGTTACAGCTCGATTCACCATTTATGTTGTTTTCTTTAATTAAAAGATGAAATGCAAGTGCTTAATCTAAATGCACATAACTAATAAATAGAAACCTCACTAGTGATGCACAGGTTCTTACCTCTCATATTATCGTTCCTGCCTTGTCAAATATATTTTAAATCTAAGACTAAGATAATCTATCCTATTCTAGTTTACTCTATCCTCGTAGGGATCAGATTTAAAATTAGAGCAATGTACTGTAACTATTCATACCAATTTCATAGATAGTTGTTTCAATATAACATGCACATTCATAGTAGAAATAATACCAAAGTAAGCTTTGATATAATAAACCATTCATAATTACTCATTTCATACACAGACATTTTACATAGAAAGCAAAATCATTCATAACCAAAGAATTAATTCAACTAGGTTATAACGATCACACAATATGTTGTTACAGAGGCAAGAAGAGGTAATTACAGATTGTAAATTCCACACATTCCAAGAAAATTTATGTGCGGGCCTTTCCCAACAAATAGGTCTTTCTTATTAGCAGAAAAATTAGTTCTCTTACAAAAATAGTCTAGCCCTTCTTACGTTAGCAAAAGTCCTTTCTATCTACTTCCTATCTCTATTTATATTACAATTAAAAATCGTCATCTAGTGACCTTTCATTTACCCTAACCCTAGGGATTCCAAAATTTGTCATCTAGTGCTTTACATAGGAAGATGCCGAAAATTATATAAAAGACAAAATTTCAAGTGGGCCCTGCCATGCTGGAAACAAATGTTCCCCATGCGTTAGCCTCTTCAGCAATGGTTTTGTACTTTATTGGATCCAGTACTTGCACGGTCACTTCATGTACTAATAGCTGTCTCTCTATGCGTGTCACTTCTTATGTTGTGACCTTGCACATTTCTTATAAGAGGCCCAGCATTGAGAGAAGCTTTCCTGACAAATTGTTGAATATCTTCTTCAGTGAAAGCTTCTATTTTTCTGATGTATTATATGTTTTTTGTAATATGTTCGAAAATGCGACATATGTTGGTATTTCCCTGGAAGGTCAGTGATCTTCGAAACTAAAGGAATCTAACACTTTTCATGGAATCTATGTATCTTCTTATAAAATCCCTCACATTTTTCCATGGTTTGGAAAGTTCACTGCTTAACCTTCGAGCGACTTTCCTACAAAACTCTACAAGTGCCATTTCTGATTTTATGCCCTCTGTTGTCTTTTGGGGCAGATGTTCAAGACACTTTGAATTAGCTTCCATCCAGGTCAACTGGATTTTGACCTTTTCTTCGACCTCCATCACTCCTTTTTTGAAATCCACTGATTCTTTTGCAATCACCCTTAGTCTTGTCATCATCAACCTCACTTTGTAGATCTCACCTATGAGAATCACCTGATCCTGATGTATCTATTTTCAAATTTTGCAAGATTGATCACAAAAAGGAGTGATGTCTTAGCTTTTTGCGTCGACTAGCTTCAATTGATTCTCCAGAGACTCCTTCTGCTTTACCAACTCTTCTACCCGAGTTTTTAACTCTTCAAACTATTGGTTTGTAGCGGACTCTCTTGACTCCAGTTGAGATATTCAGGCTTCAAATTAATTTCTCTCACCTTCCATTATCACTAATTGTACATTCATTGCCTCCTTCATTGTCTCCATAATCTGGTAGTCGCTTAGGAGTCTTTCGTTTTTGGAGAGGATGGGGTCATACTTCCTTTTTAACTATATTCCTTCTCCTTCTGTCTTTACCAGATTATCCTTTAGATTGAGCATTTTTTCTTTGCTACGCTCCACATTGTATATCAACCGATCAACATTTTCAACGCTGGCCTGTGCAGCTACTATGTTGGCTGAGGCCATGAATTTTGGGTCCTTATGGGTACCCTCCATTACAGTACTCTTGATGATGATGACTATGTCGGATTGTGTGCCCATCTTCAACCTTTTTTCTGACCTCCTTATGATGTTCTTCCTTGATTTGTCAAAGATGATAGTATATAGGCAAACCAGAGTGTGCTGCTTTGATGGGGTGAATGGGGTGAGCCCGAGATCCCCAAAAGGAATGTGACCACCGGTCATTGTTCCACTTGATGAGGTAGGAGGGTTTAGGTCCATTGACTCATTCTGGGATGCTTTTTTTTCTACAGGTTCCCTAATCCTGTCTTCTTCCTCCTTTCTTCTGAGTTCTTTCGCTGCCTCCTCGACTTCTTTTCGCGCTCTCTCTTCATTTTCTTTCCTTATCCTTTCCTCTTCCCGTTGCCTCAGGGATTCTTCTGCTTGCCTCTTCTCGGGTTCTTCTTTTAGTTTTTTCTCAGTCTCTTCCTGTTGCAACCTTAAGGCCTCTTCTTTCTGTTTCTGTAGCTTCATCTCTATTGTAGTGCTACCATCTTTTCTCCCGTTGGCACCACTTTTCTTAGCAAAGTGCTTGCTTAAATCGGTCAAATTATTATCTCTTCTGAATACTTCTTCATCTCAGTTGAAGAAGTATGAGTATTTATAGTGTATTTTCATGACCGCACAATTTTCAATGACCTTTCCTCTACTATCATTCCTTTGAAAAAAAAATTCTCCGAAATGAAAAGTTTCCAACTCCTTTACAAATTCTTCGACTCCTTTTACCTCGGAGAATTTATATCCTCCGATGCAAAAATGCAATGGGGGAAAAGTTTCTTTCTTCATTTCATGGAGGAAACTGCAAACCCCATTCAAGAATACTTGCCTAATAGCCTCCTTGTGGACTACAAAGTCCGTGGCGTATCTTGGCAGAAGGGACAGAGCTTTGGAACATACATACATCCAAAGGTATCTGCCCTCCTGCAAAAAGTAGTAATCTCCATACTCGCTTATGAATTCCATCATATTTTCGAATAATAAGTTTGGTTCCTATAGGAATATTATCTCATAAAGAGGTATGAGCCCAGAGAATTTGGCAGGCCACATAGACTGGAACCTCGGTCTTGTTACAGATGCACCCTAACTTAGTGAACTGGTTTCTACTCAAAATGCAGTTAATAGGATAAGCTGACATGTAGAAACCAACCCTATTCTAGGTCAAACATCCCTATGCGATTGCTGCACAGGATGATAGGTTGTTGGATAAAATATCCGCCCAATTAAAAACTATGCCTTCAAAGGATACATAGTAGATCAGAGGAACCCAATTTAGTTTGTAAATGATTCCATCAGCTCGGCCAAAAATTATGTTCAACAGTAAGGATCTAATTCTGAATGGGGTCCTTAGGATTTGAGACTTGTACTCCTTGCTTGCCTTCTGCCATAATTGTTTCCCTGATACCACCATATTCTTTGCATACTCCAAGGGATCATTTTTTATCCCTTTGATCCAATACTCAAGCATCATGACCTGTGGTGGAGGTAACGTGTAAGCCATTGTTAAATAGGATGGATTAAATGAAGCAAAGGCATCCCCTTTGATGTCATAAATAATCCTTGAAGAGGAATCAGTTCGAGGCAGAATCCACCCAAGAAGATATGAACAGGGAAAAAGCTATGGGCGCTTGGTAGCTTTAGAAATTCTTATCCTTCTTATGTTTTGATATATCATCATCTCCATGAGACCTGCATCTAGGATGTCTTGCTGTCTAATCATCTGATAAAGTTCTCCCCATTTAAATTCGGGAGCGATTCTTGTTATTTCCTTCGTGTCTTCAAATTTAGTTTCTGTCTTAGTGCTCGAGATGATTTCTACATATGAGTCTTCCCCACTTGCATTTGCTTTCTTCTTTCTACCTTTCTTAGTCATTGTGTAAATTCTTTGTTTCAAAGTATGTTTTCACACTCTTCTCAGTGACGTGATCCTGCTTGGAGGAAAATAGAACTTGTGATATACATATAAGAGCACAATGAGAAGTGACTTGAACTAGTAACACCACAGTTAATTTAAATAACTAAGGAGATCAATACCAAGAAGATGCGTCATTGTATGGAAATGTAGAAAAATATATAAGTAATAACAATGTAGTCATGTCTAATGAATTCTTTTATTCATGACCTACCTTTATTACCTTAAAGAAGAAACACTGAGAATATACATTCTATCATTTTTATCACTTACCCAAGTTCTAAAACAAGTGGTGGTATGCAAACTTTGTGGAGTGTGACCTAAATGGTAATGACTCTTGAATCTGATGGATCTGAAAAGGGAAATGAAACCAGGACCTAGTCTTGAGATGGAAGGAAAAACATGTTATTTATGGAGGGGGCTTGTTCTCAACCAGGGGATCCATAGTCCGGTAAATGGTGGCTTGAATACAAGAGACAAATCTCTCTTCACACAAGTGACTTCTAGACTAAAACCAACTCACTGAGAGAAACCTCTCATTTCCCCTCAGCATTGTTTTCTGCCCATACAGATTTGAAATTTTTTTAGTGGTAAGCTATGTGACATCATTGAAACCAGAAAATTGACCAACACTAGCGATAGATCAAAAAATGCAATACCCCCCCCAACATACCCAAATGGTTCTTCATTTTAATCTCTCAAATCATTTCTCAAAATAAAATGACTTAGCGCGACTTTGATAAGAACCGCAGTCAAGAGAAAAAAAAAAATTTACATAACAAAACCTCCTGATGAAAAGAAAAAAAAACAACCAGACCAAAAGAATCAAAACTACTTCAAAAGGGCCCCATATAGATTGTTTTATGCTTGTATTGACTGGGTTGGGTTCAAAAATGCTCTTAAGCTTTTCTTTGTTAAGAAACCTAAAGGATGGACTGGAAATATGTTATGGGTGCAAAGTTCCTGAATGGAAACCAACCATACAATCAAGCATCACTAAATATATACCAAGGCGACTTTAACCCATGAAGATCGAAAAAAACCTTACTTATACCATGGTAACAGCGTCACGGGCATACTTATACCAAATACAGGGGATACATAGGGATAGGGAAAGGTGGAGATAACCCTAACTAGATCTAAGAAAATATACGGTACATTTACCATGTTACCACCACATATAAAAGTTTCAACCTTTAGAAACCCAATAGAGTCCAAGAGATATGGTGCCTACCTTTCAAGCATTCAATGGATGTGGACTGTGACTGGGTATACAGGCTACAAGCATCCTTCAGCGATTGGCTATCGATGTCAAACGACGTTTTGTAATAAACATTAAAAAAACTTAGCATATTTATAGAAAAAGAAAAGAAATTAGTCGTAAATGCAGTCGCTGGCTCATAAATGCGGTGGTTGGACATTTAAATGCGGTGGTTGTCAAAAACGTCATTTGGCATGAAAACATTTTGGTTGTTGTGAATAAATGAGTGATGTTGACTGTATCGGCATCACCCTCTGAGTTTCTCTGATGGTGGCGGCATCGTTATTGGGTAATTTCTTTCAACTTCTTCAGCAAAAGCTACTAGAAACAATTTATTTTGAAACTGCGAGTGTTTTGGTGATTATTACTAAGTATTCCAACCATGTTGGCTACAACTTGTCGAGTTCAACCGATGGAATGTGTCGAGGCCCGACATGTCCGTAATTTCACCTCTTGAATTTGAACCATTTCGCCGTGTTTTTCCCAGTTGACTCAAAATCTCGACAATCTTTATTGTCGACAACATTTTCCAAGCTCCTCCGACTGCTTCGAAGACACTTCGTGAGTTTCATCCGGCAAGTTCGATGAAATCTCCCTAGTTCCTTCAGATGGTTTCAGTGGATATTTTCGAGTTCCTCCGAAACAATGCAAAAATAAACTTGAGACTAATTCTGCCGACCATTTCGGAGCAACTAACCGAGTTCCTCCGATACATTGGGGCAAGTGGCCAAGTTTCTCCAATATTTAAGAGAAAAACTATGATTTTCACTTAGCCCAAAAACTTCTTTTGCTCAATCCTTTGAAAAACACCAAGTGTGCAGGATGGACTTCTTTAAGTTAGAAAACTAGTCTAAGTGTGCTTTCAAACAAAATATAAGAGGTGGCCCTAAAATGTCAAAATTTTTGGGGAAGCAGTTGCATCAGCAACGATTGGCGACTTGATGGTGAACACAGATCTCTGAAAAATCTATCTCTAGGAAACAAGAGTGCTACATGGTACCAAATTCTGAATATGCAACAATATTTTCCAACTATTCCCTGAAATCTCTTTAAAAAACCAGACTTATCCAGGGATATAACTTTCATGCATCACATTGGACATCACTTTTTTGGAGTAGGGTAACCATAACTAGGGGTCTTGATAACTCTCATGGGGCCAAAGTATAAAATTCATTTTACCTCTATCTTTTAGTTTCCACTATATATGACTCCACATGATAGTCATGGAGTCAGACATATGTGTTCGTTTGTTCATCATTCCCATGCTATAAGCATTCTTTTGATGTTTCCTTTATGAATGAAATGTGTCTTCTGAGTCTTCCTTGATTGCTTCTTTTGATTTGAGAATTTGGTATGGGTTCTTTCATCCATAATTCCATTTTGTGTGAGTGATAAATTTGTTTGATTGTCATGCTCACGAACGAAGAAGAACCTTCTTGATATTTTATGTTTAAGCAACCTTTTTGATATGATGGTTTATTCCTTTAGTATAATTTTTTTGATGGAGACTATATATCTTGGAATTTTGACTATTTAATATAATCCTTTTTTATTTTGATTTGTAGCATGGGATCATTTTGAATGCCATACATCCATCAAACCTGTTTTCTTTCCATGGGTCTATCATGGTAGGCTCCTTGAGAGAAATATTAATGTGAGAATGGATGGAGCCCCAGGATAGTACTGCAGACCTCATGAGTATTAGTTATTTTACAGAGTTTATAATGACTCAAATGTGGGCTTGAAGTTGGATTCCCTTTCTATAATCAGGAAACAATTAAAGAATATCATATTGATCAAAATCTACTATGCATTCCTTCCCATGCGAAGTTCCTTCCTTTCAAAGACCTTTGAGATTATTCAGATTCCTATACTTCTAAGTGTCAAATATCGAGCTCGTTTATTATAAGCAAACAACAAACAAAAACTACGAATCAAGGCAAACCAAAAAGAGAAACAAACTAGAAAAAATCAAGAAAAGAAAAGAATTTTTTATTTATGTACAAAAGTGCTCCAAAACCTTAGGTAAAGTATTGTTTGAGAATGAGGTCGTTTACAGGAAGACTTTCTTCCTATCCTTGTAAATCTTGAAGTTTGTAAGTTGAGGGACCAATCTTCTCAGCAATCTGATAGGGGCCAACCAATAGATGTTGAAATTTCATGTGTTTTCCCTGCTCGTCATGCGGGTGATCCCACTTTAAGACTAAGTCTCCTACTTCAAAGTTCCCCTTCCTAGATTTTTCGTTTGTCGAACCATCTCTTGACAATATCCTAATGTTGGTTGAATCTATATTTGGAATTTTTTCTCGATTCTTCAAGTTTTAACAGAGTATTAATTCGTGCTGGTAAAATTTCGCTACTGGATCATCTTGAGGCTTGAGCTAACTACAAGGATGGGAGTAGAATGTTTTGGGGTAAAATGGCTTCCTTTCCATAGACTAGAATATAGGGAGAAAATCCTAAGAAAATATTCAGGGTAACCCTATCTTCCCATATTGCACTAGGAAGGGCTATGTGCTAGTTTCTTTGACTCTCAATAACAATTTTCTTTAAAATTCGAATGATATTTTTATTTGTTGATTATGCTAACCCATTTCTCTGTGGATAATAATTTGCTAAGTAATGAAATTTAATTCCTTTTTCATAAGCAAATTCAGTTATCTTGATAGATGAGAAATAAGATACATTGTTAAAAACAAGAGAAATTGGAACCCCAAACCTAGTTATGATGTTCACTTGTAGGAAACTGATGACTGCATCCTCATTCACTTTACACAAAGGAACCGCTTCCACCCATTGCGTGAAATAGATCATAGCCATGAGGATATATCGATGTTGCAGTGAAGAGTTTGGGTTAATTTCTGCAATAATGTCTATACCCCATTGTTCAAATGGTTTTGAAATAATAACGGGTTGTAATGGTCCTGTTGCTTTCGACAATATGCCACCACTCCTTTGGCATACGTCGTACTTTCTTGCATAAGGATGGGCATCCTTAAATAAAGCTGGACAATAGTACCCAACTCTAAGTATCTTATGAGTTGTGGTGTCGCCAGAAAAATGTCCTCCTACAGGACCATCATGCAATTCTTTGACTACTTTAAATGCATCTTCTTTCTCCATACATCTAAGAAAAACTCCATCATAGTTCTTCCTAAAAAGTACTCCATTAATGATATGATAAGAGGTTGAATTCAATCGAAGTGCACTTCTATGCTTGGAGTTCCAATGTTCTGCCAGATATCCTTGTTGAAGATAATGCACCAAATATCTGTACCAAGATTTGAGAGTAGTGAAAATGGGACATACATCAATTACATTTAATTCAGCTTTATTCTCCCAATCCTGATCTTCATTAGCATCACTTTCCACCAGCAACTTTCACAACCCTTGACCTTCAATAATGGTAGCTAGTTTGAATTCCAAATCACATTCTTGTAGTACAGTCACTCAATTTCCTCTTTGCTCACCTAATTCCTTATGTACAAAGAGAGATCTGACAACCGGATGAGGAACGATAACTTTTGTTCTATTCTTCAAAATATAGGGCCTGAATTGTTTTACTTCCTTGGATACTGTATACGCTTGTTTATCTATGGCTGGGTAATTCAATTTGGCCCCTTATAATCCATTTCTCATTAACGATATTGAATATTCATCTCCCAATTCTCCTTTCTAAGTAAGCACTATTGCGAGAGAGTTATCTGAAGCAAAGGTGTATAGAATAAAATCCTTTTCAAAATATGGACTCCTCAAAGAAGGTGTGTGAGCTATTGCTGTCTTTATGTATTTAAAGGAAACCTTCTCAATGTTAGTCTACTTGAAATGTATGATTTGCTTTACCATTTGTTGCAAAGGTTTCATTATTTGTGCGAAATCAGTTACAAACCTTCGAACAAAATTTATTGTACCCATAAATGACTACATAGCCTTTTTATTATCGGGCATGGGAATCTGAGTTATAACCGTAAATCTCTCAAGGTCTATTAAGATTCCATTCTTTGAGATGATGTGACCCAATATTTTTCCTTCAAGAACATCGAAAATACTTTTCTTTGGGTTTAAATATATACCATATTTTCTACAACGATAAAAAAAACCGTTTTAAGTGAAAAACATGGTATTCTCTTTTCTTGGAGAAAACTATCACATCATCTAAATATGCTACTACATAGTGGCCAACTAAACCTCAGAAGGGAATATCCACAGCCCTCTAAAGTGTGGCTCCGACATTTATCAAGCCAAAAGGAATTCTCCTATAAGCGATTGTTCCCCACTTTGTTCGAAATGTAGTCTTCAAATGATCTTGCTCGAGCACTAACACTTTATTGTAACCAGAAAATCCATGTGACAGGGAGAACAATTTTGAGCCTGATATCATTTGTAGAATGTGTTCCATTGGTGGAACTGGATAGTTATCTTTGTCTGATGATGTTTAGATTTCGAAAATCAATACACAATCTTATCTCACCCGACTTGTTCCTCACTGGAACTAGAATTGATACCCATTCAGAGTGTCAAACCCTGAAGATAATCTTTGCATCTAGTAGCTTATTTACTTCATTTTGGATCAAAGGTTATAACTTAGGATGAATTTTCCTGAGTTGTTGTTGAAAGGGTTTTATGCCTGTTTTGATAGGAATTACGTGTTGGATGATGCGTGTATCATAGGTTTTCATATCTTCATATGTACAGGCAAAGATATCTTTATATTGTTGAAACAACTTAATGAACCTGCATCTTTCTCCATGCGAGAAACATTTTCCCAAATTGACATACTTGGGATTAGCTTTTGTTCCTAAATTCACCAACTCATATTACATTGATGAGCTATTTGTTTTAACATTAGTTGGTTTTCTAAATTTGTTTTGCAAATCAAACATTCCTTCAAGCGTTCTCACTCCTTTAGGAATAAAATTTCCTTTGAACATGTCTCCTTTTTGTAAATCTGATTGATGTTATTCTTCGTCAATTACATATTTTTTGAAAGCTTACTCATTGGTCCAAAAGTTGATAATATGCTCATTGTCATCAAACACCCTCAGATTTGTGGTGTTGTCAGGTACCGATGGCCTAAAAATTAATTCAATAGGACACTAACCTAGAAACAAAAGTAGCTAATAAATCAGCCACAACCTTTTGTAATCTAGGGATTGCATTTATATTAAAATCATTAAAGTGCGCTATCAAATTCCAAACCTCATATTTATACCCTTTAATATGTGGAGATAAGAAATGAATGGTGTCTCTTATTTGTCTAACAACTATCTTAGAATCACCAAAAACTTTCAAAATTTTCACGTTTAATACAATGGCTTTTTTCAAACCTTCGACTAGAGCTTCATATTCTGTGGTGTTATTTGTAAATTCAAAATCTAGCCTACAAGAGAGAAAATGTTTATTCTTTTTCAAGATCAATAAGGACACAACCTGCTCTTGATCACTCTTGAGTTTTAGAACCATCAAAATACAAAATCTATTTTCTAAATCTACTTGGTTAGTAGCATCTCCTATATTAGTAACTAAGTTTACTATGTTACAATCAATGTCATCAGCACGTGAAAATCGAAGGAGATCGGACTGTGTATATGATTCATAACCGACTTCTTCAGCTTGATAGTTCCCTGGTTCAAGTTCTAAAAAGTAATTTCCCAAAATTGAAGATGAGAAATTTACTGGTTTGTTCTTTTCTTCCAACTGAGTTACATTCTGCTTCATATGTGGTTGTTTCTTACTCTTAGTATGGGGTATTTTAATTCTTAGTATGGGGTTGTTGCTTACTCTGATTCATTATGAAATCATTTCCTCGTTGAATCTTGAAGACGAAATCATCCACAGAAGCTTAAATACTTCATTAGAGTACACACGGGGTGTCTTGCTGATAAAGTTAACAAAATAGAGAAACATAAAGGATGGAACACATGTGGAAATCTATGGGTATTTACCACGGGACATTACCATGGAACACCAAATATCATGGGCTATCATAGAAAACCCTAATTGACTAAATCAACAAACTATTCAACAACTCAACTAATGAACCAAGTAATGGATCTGATGTGGACCAAGGATATTACTTCCTCTAACACTCCCCCTTAATATCAACTGGGACAATATTCTCAGCACTGCCAGTGCCTAAGTGTAGTTTCTGAAATGCAAATGAAAATGTTCCCAAATTTTTGGTAAACATGGAATCCAATTGCTCCTTAGAGCCACAAAACAATAAAGTGATTTCTCCATTATTGACAAGTGCACGAATGAAGTGATAGCGAATGTCAATATGTTTTTGCTTTCTATAAAACATGTTGTTTGGAAGATTCTATTGTAGAGATATTGTCACAAAAAATAGGTTCTAGATATTTTTTGTGTGTCCCATATCTTTTAAAAGTCATCTCAGCCAAACTGTGTGGCATGTTGCTATAATCACTACCACATACTTTGCTTCCACATAAAACATGATGACAATTGATTGTTTCTGAGAGGCCCATGATATCATATTGATACCCAAATGGAAAGCATAACCAAATGTGCTTTTCATATCATCAATATTTCTTGTAAACTCACTATAAGAGTATCATCTGGTGAATGATAGTACCAAAGTCCACATCCAACTATACCTGCAACATATATTAGAATTATTTTACCAAATTTCCAGTGAGATTCTTTGGGATATTCCATAAACCTGGAGATCAAGATGACAACATAAATCAAATCAGGTCTAGTTGTAGTCAAATACATTAAATTGCCTACCGTTCTTTTATAAATTGTAGAGTTCACTATTGGTCCATCATCATTTTGTCTTAACTTGGTGCATGTAGTAATAGGAGTTCCTGTTGGCTTGTATTTATCCATCCTGAATCTCTATAGAATGTTTGTAGCATACTTATGCTGATAGCTAAAGATTCCTTATTCACTTTAGTTAACTTCCAGACTAAGGAAGTACCTCATAAGTCCTATATCAGTTTCAAAATCCTTTTTCATGGTTGCCTTAAATTCTTCTAACAACAAATTTCTAGTATATATGATATCATCAACATAAAGACTTACAATCAGAATGTTACCTTGTTTTTTTTGAAATACAGAGTGGGATCATTACTGCTCTTATTGAACCCATTGTTGATGAGATAAGAATCAATCCTACTATACCAAGCTCAAGGAGCTTGTTTTAGACCATACAAGGCCTTTTTCATCTTGCGCACTTTGTGTTCTTGACCCTTGATTCCATATCTAGGTGGTTGGTCTACAAATATTTCTTATTCAATTATGCCATTGAGAAAGGACTATTTCACGTCCATTTGATAAACATGCCATTGATTTTGAGTTGTTATTGCAAGTGCAACTCAGATGGTCTCCATCCTTGCTATTGGAGCAAAGGTTTCAACACAATCCACACCATATGTTTGAGCAAATAGTTTGGCAACCAACATAGATTTGTGCTTCTCTATCTCTGCATTCTCATTCAGTTTGCTCTTAGAGACCCATTTGACTCAATACTACTTTCTTCTAATGGGAGATCAATAAGATCCCAAGTCTAATTTCTTTCTATGGAATCAATTTATTCTTTCATTTCTTATACCCAATGTGCGTCCTTCATTGCTTCCTCAAAAGACGTGGGATGACAAGAAAATAGAGCATATTGAAGTTTCTCATGAATAACAGAAGTCTGCTTATATATCTCCCTCAAACTTCTAGTTTTCTGATTTTGTGATGGACTGTTTGTTGATGTTTCTTTTTGTTTTTGTACCTCCAATCTTGGCAATCTGAGTCGTAGATCTAGTAGATTTGAACTCTCCTTCTACTGAATATTTGCTAAAGCATTTTGAGGATCACTCCAAGATTTGTCTTCAAGGAACTTGATGCCTCTACTCACTACAGTATTTTTGGTGATATGTTTATACAACTTGTAAGCCTTGTGATGTTCATTGTAACTAATGAAGATACATATCTCACTCCTTTTGTCCATTTTTTTCTCAATTCTTCAGGTACATGTGCAAATACTACATATCCAAAAACTATGATATGTGAGACAATAATCTTAGTGCCACACCAAGCTTCTTTAGGGATCTTGTATTTAAAACTCATGATAGTTGATCTGTTCATTAAGTAAACTGAACATGCAACAGCTTCAACCCAATAATCATATGACAACTTCTTATATGAAAGCATGCTTCACACCATGTTCTTGATGATCTAGTTCTTCTGTTCAACAACTTCGTTCTATTGTGGAGTGTATATGGTAATGAATTGGTGTTGGATGCCATGGTGTTTGTAGAAATTTGTAAATTCATGTGAATCATATTCACCTCCACCATCTAACCTGAACACTTTGAGTGATTTACCATATTTCTTTTCAGTCAATGCCTCGATTTTTTTAAACTTGGAGAAGGTATGTTATTTGTGCTTGAGAAAGTAGACCCATACTTTCTTACGATAGTCATCAATAAAAGTTAGAAAACCAAATCCACATCCTATGGATTGGGATTGCATGGGTCCATAGAGATATGTATGAAATAAATCAAGGTTTTCTTTGGCTCGAGATGAGGAAGTGGAGAAGATGTCCCTTAGATGTTTCCCTAAGATACAATCTTCACAAGAACTAGGTTGTTCATTCATGACTGATAACCCATTGACCATGGACTATTTTTGTAGAAGTCTGAGACTATGGAAGGCTAGATAACCAAACATATAGTGCCACAACCAAGTTTCATCTAGACTGGAGATAGTATGTGCATATCACTGTGACATGATAGCACTTCTGATATTGAGAGGGAATATTATATTCTTGGACATTTGTACTTTGTCCAAGAGTCTTCTACTAGGAGCTAGTGAGTCAGTGCCACACTTTTTCTTAACATAGGGCGAGTCAGTGCGAAATTTTTTCTTAACATAGGGAAATTCACTGAAAGTGCAATGCAATTATCGATAAGGACAGGGTGTGATAGTGCTCCAACATTGTTAAAAAAATTATGTTGTCTCTTAACTCTATGAAGAAAATTTCACGTCGGTGTGTTCCCGTCCGTATCGACCAACAACCTCCAATGAATGTGAGATTGTATCTGTGTTATTTCCTCTTTGTGAAAAGGATTACCATAATAGATGTTAGAAAAATAGTATCACAGAGCAATAATAGTAAACAATAAACAAGATGCAAATATTAAAACACATTACAAGAGATATGCAGATATAACATGGTTCACCTAAGATGGGCTATGTCCACACAGAAATTTCCAGCCCTTTATTATTATACCATCTAGCAAAATGAAGGGATACAATCTACATCAACCCCATTGCAATTCCTCTTTACTATCTCACAGTCTTGTTGAGGCTTGAAAAATCGCAGGCAACAACAGCAAGGGATTCTCCCCAGTCAACGTTCCCAACTAGCTCGTGACTGTTTTCTATAGGGAATCCGTCCGGTTTGCAGTCCGGCTACCATAGGTCAAGTAACAAAAACAAAAGGTTTTACCGGTTGCGGCTCGGTCCACCGTGTATTTTTGTATTTTTGACTTAAAGTATGAAATGCAAGTGCCTAATTAACAATGCAGGGTGATGAAGGATGCAAGGAGCAGTCACAACGTGATGCGCAGGTTCTTACCTCTCATCTTAGAGCTCACAAACATCTAAATCACATTTGCAGCAATAAAGTAAACTAACTATCCACCTATCTATCTATCTATTTATCTATCTATCCCTGGGGAGCCAAATTGTAACTTATTATATGAGTAATGCGTAATGTGTATGCATTATAATGAGAAATTACAGGTAGCTGATATTCCTTCCTACAACACATGAACGATTAAAATATTTAGATAATCAGATAGCCAATTGTTTATGAACAACATGCATCACTCATGGTGGTATTCCCACAGAATAAACTAGAAATCATTCAAACAAGAACATAGTCTCTGATAGTTAGAACGATCTCACAGTTGATTGACACAAAGCTGGAAAAAAAAAATAGTTCATCTTTCCACCATCCACAACATAACATTTGAAAGTCCCACCACTCTTTCTCCAACAGGCAAACAATAATTCTTTATTGCAAAAAAAAGTAGTTCTTCTTACAATATCGCTTTACATGTCTAACTGGGAAAAAGCCCCTATTCCTTCTAAGCCTACTACATTTATACAAAAAGAGCGAGACTGTTGGGCTGCCCAAAGTAACCTTTGGGATTCCCAACTCTTCACCTCCAATGTTTCACTTTCTCAAATGTTTTTTACAAAATCGTTACAAATTACAAAGTGACCAATCTTTTACGAGGAGGGTCCCACTTGGGTGTCCAGAAACTTCTTCCACGCCAAAGCTTCAGAGGCGATGCCTTCAAAGGCACAAGGTTCCAGAAATTGAATGTTGATCTCAAACTTCGCAGCCTGGTTCTTTATAGCCTCAATTCTGGTTGTGCTCAACCGAAGCTGATCCTCCAAAAGTTGCACACTGATGGCTGAATGATCTACTTCACTCTTTAAGATCTGATCATCCAGGGATTTAATATCCTGTACTTTTGCTTCCTCCTCCTGATATCTTTTCTGCAACATCTCCACAAATGAGTTGTGGTCCGGGAAAACACCAAGCCTTTGTTCAGCCTCTATTTGGCACCGATTGTAGGTAATAAGGAGCCTCCTAAAAAACTCTGTGCATGCTCCTTTCGTCCTTTTAACTGCTTTTTTGAAATCCTCTACGGTGTTTATAGTGAATTCTAATAAGTCATAATCCTGCTTGAGGGCTTGTTAATCCTTTGATGGCAGCTCTGCTGGAGTTTCTTCATTATTTTCCAGCCTTGTCATTCTTGCTGTCAGGACTTCCAGGACGTCCTGAGATCTATCAACGAAATAAGAGGAAGTCTACAGAATCTCCTCTAATCGGCCGTCTATCTGTAAAACTTTGCACCTCTCTTCCTCTATGGCGGTTTGCAGCTGCAGCATCTTGGCCTTTTGCTCTAGCACATGCTCTTTGAAGGGTTGGAGATTGACCTGCTGCTCTTTTGCAGCCTCTAGAGCGGTTATTAGAGAAGAGATATGCTCTTGAAGTTTCCTCTCTTGTTCTTGAGCTTGATTTTCGTTTGCCTCCCAGGTGGTTTTTTGCAGCTCTAAGTCTTCTATCCTTTCCAGTAGTTGTTCCTTCTCCACCTTTAGTTCTTGATACTCTTGCTGCATTTTCTCCAGATGCTCTTGTGTAGCTTCGCTAGCTTGTCTCTCTGTTTGGAGGAGTTGCAGTTCATCTTTTGAGGACCTCATCTCCCTTTTCATGTCCTCATATTTCCTCTTTAGCCTATTGCTTTCTTCTCTCTCCTTTCTCAATGTGTCTTTCAGTTGAGCAGAGGACTTCTTGGATTGCTCCAAGTCTGTCATAATCCTATACACATTGTCTTTCGAGGCTTGAATCAGTGCAGCTCCGGCTCTAATGGTGAATCTTGGATCTTGGTCTGTTCCAAACACAACGGGTGTATCCGTTATCATTTTCCTAGGAAGAACTCCAGTTTCAACCTTCCTTTTTGTCCTCTTCACTATCCTCTTTGTCTCCCTATCATAGAACACAGTGTTGAAATCATGTATTTCTTGACCCACCTTCTGTACAAAAGGGACTAGTTTAAGGGTGGGGACCACAGATTGTCCAAGGGTGCTGGCAGCAGGTACTTCTGGGTCCTAAACCTTGGGGTTCTCCATGTCCTCTATCTGTCCTCCAGCTGTGTCAGAGGCTGACTGTTCTGTCTCTGTCTGTGTCAGCTTTAGCCTCTCTACTTCTTGCTTCTGTAGCTCCTCATCAAGCTTTCTTTTCTTTTCTTCTTCTTCATTATTAGCATCTTCTTTTGCCTTTTTGGTTGCTTCTTGGGCATCTCTTCTCTTTTCTTCTTCCTCTCCATGTAACCACCCTACAACTTCTTGCACCAGCCTTTGGGCTTCCTCATTTCTTCTCTTGGCTTCTTCCTCAACTTTTGATTGTTGATCTCCCTTCCCACCTTTGGTGGTGATCTTCTTCTTGAACCTTCTCTTCAAAGCTGTTATGTTTAATGCACTTTGGAAGACAGATTCTTCTCTATCCCAATGGTGGATGTATTCAAAATGTACGTTGTTTTCTTTACAATGTTCAGCTACTTTACTACGGGAGTCACTTCTATGGAAGGGCATCTCACCAAAATGAAACCTTTCTAACTCTTCTACAAACTCATCAGCTTTCTTCACTCTGGTGAACCTGTAACTTCCTAACTTGAAGGGCAAAGGAGGATAGGCAGCTTTCTTATGCTCAAACAGAAAGCTTCCTATGCCATCCAGGAAGAATTTCCTAACTACTTCCTTGTGAATAATGTAGTCAGTGGTGTATCTGGGCAGTAGGGAGGGGGCTCTGGAACCTCTGAACATTCTAAAGTATAGGCCATCCTTGGTCAAATAATAATCTGCATGCTCCTCAATAACCCGCAATGCCTCTTCTGACATGCAGTCACACTCCTTCAGGAAAATGAGCGTATACAATGGCATGATGAATTGTTCACAGATTTCTCGATAATGATTGTGGTACTTGTGCACCCACAGTGGCTTGTATGCAGCATAAACAGGCATCCTTTCCCTATCCCAGATGCACCTGAGGCCGAGGAAAGGTTGATTACACAATATACAATTGACAAGTATGGAACTCATGTAGAATTCAGACCTCTTTTGGGACACTCCTCCCAAAGCCGAGGCCATGTAGGCTGAAAGACTGTTTGATACTATGTTGGCCCAGTTGAAAATGGTCCCCTGGGTGGAAACATAAAAAATAATTGGTATCCATTCCAATTTGAAGAACCTGCCATGAGCTCTTCCAAAAATCTTGTTAAGCATTAAAGCTATGAACCTATACCGGGCCCTTAAGCTTGTTGTGTCATACTCTCCCGTAGCCCTAGTTCTGAAATGCTTTCCAGTCAACAGCATTCTTTTAAGGGTCTCAACAAGGTCCATTCGGATGTTGTTTAACCAGTCACCAGACAAAAATATTTGGGCTTTTGGCAGGTGGTAGGCCAGTGCTACATATCCTAGGCTATAAGCAGCATAGCCCTGTTTGTTGACATTCTCCAGGATCATTGTGGTGACATCTGCCCGGGGTAGAATCCAACCCATTACTTCAGAGCATGGGAATAGCTCTGGTCTGGTGGCAATCTTCATCAGTGAAGATCTCTCTATGTTGGCATATATGTATTCTTCTTCCAAGCCCATATCAGGCACCTCTCGGCGCGTGATCAACCTGTATATCTCTCCCCACTGGTACTCGGGTTCTACACCAGATATACACTTGGTGTTTTCATATATGTATTCAATTTTGGCAATAACTTCCACTTCGGGATCCTCCTCAACCACAAGGGCCTTCTTCTTTTGCCTCTTCGACATTTGGAATTCGGAATCTTCCTATTATGCATACAATTACAACTATTAAGACATTTCTGATTACGTTGCAAACATTGAGATGACATGTACAATGTTTCATTTCGTCTATGTTTACCATGAAAACAATTAGTTAAATGAAGCAAAATGTGCAAACAATTCTATCAACAAGTTTGAGCATGAAGAAAATCTACATAAGAATGAAGAAAAATTGAGCTATCCGCGAGCGCCATGATCATCTCGCTGTGGGGAATGACAGGGGAAAATATTCGAGCTTTTCATTGGCGCTTTAACAAAATGCTACCGATGCGATTCTGATAAAGAAAACTACATGCAGTGACATATCCTCTTCCACCGGCTTGGGGTTCGAAACTGAGTGCGAATGGGGTCGCACGGAACCGCGTAGATAAAAAACGGCTGGGGTTTGATGAAGCAGGTAGCACGAAAACAAAGGGGGAGAGGGAAACCATTTCAACGCCACAGGAAGGCCATGAAGGCCTCCCCCTGCAAAAACATCATCACACAGGGCGGATTGGTGCAGACAGCGTAATGGCCATCTGCACCAAACCCCCATTACCAAGTGCAGGGTCGCATAACAAATGGCTGTGGGAAAAACTACTCAGTGGGTCAAAAATCCCCCCCTCTTTTTCCGCGGACAGTAACACCGCAAAATCCCCAATACATAGGTAGGTAACTAACGGGCCAAGGGAAAAGGCCTTGGAAAACCCCAACTGTAGACAAACAACCAAAAGCTCAAACGGAACGGGATAAGCAACGAGGAGCCTACCTGGCAATGCTACGTAGACGTCGGGAAGAAAAGCGGTCAAGCTTCCACAGTTGAGCCACCTGGATGCAGGTACCGACAACAGGGTCCTTCGCTAGCTCGAGAGAACGACAACGTGTGATAATGACAGAGCACGACAATTGAAAAATAATAGAATAATGAACAAGCCCAACCCCATTCATATATATACAAATGTAAGCGGCTGGGAAAAATTAAAAGATCGGACGGTAGAGAGAAATGGGTCAGACGTCGAAATCCTAACTCCTTCTGCAACGTTGGGTGGCCAAACCGTTACTCCATCCGCGGGGATAACCGAGAGACAAACAATAACGCGTCGGAGCTTTAAAACATCGAAACGGAAACGGAACGAGAGCTGCAATGGAAGATATCTAAAGGACAAGTCATTCCGCCATAGGCACATTCTTTATCGGAGGAGAAAAACACTAACTGACTAGAAGGATAATGCTTTTCGCAGCCGCAATGGCGGAAGAACAAAGGACATCACGCCTCGCTAATAAGGTCTGAATCGAAAAAGAAAATAGCTAAAGGCTCGGAAAGGTAATGCATTTGGAAGTCGCAACGATGGAAAACCCAAGGCTTAAAGAGCGGCAAGAACAAACGACACGGGGTTTGAGCAATCAAAGTGATGATCGGGAGAGTTCAGAGTTTACCGTCTGCAACGGCGGAGAAAGAAATAACAACATGTTCTGATTCAAAACCAAAAACTCAGCCAATTGAGAGAAACGTATCGGAGAAAATGTCGAAGCCAAGACTTGTCAATCTTCCGCAACGACGGGAGCACCAACCAAATAAACTTCCAATTCAAACATGCTGAAAACGCATTTAAAAGCAGGGATAAAGTTTGAACAAATAGTGGATTGTTTCAAGCGTTAGAGGAAGAATCAAACAAATTTGACCAATCCAAGCATTAGAAAATCATTCTGAAAAAGTCACTAGATCAAATCAAAGAAGAAAATCAAACTGATTCAAGCAAAAGGAGGGCCCTAAATTTTTTTGGAATTTTGGGAAAATGTTGCAGCTGCAACAAGTCTCTCTCACAAAATCACAGAGATTGTTTTACAATGCTACAATACCATACATAACCATATTACAATGCTTTCCTTTTATAAGAGAATTGCCATGGGAAAATACCATGGGCCCACAAAATATTGGCAAACAAGCATCCCAAAAATTTCTTCCAGAGGCCCACTAACCCCCGAAACCCCCCAATCGAGGGGGATGCCCCACCGCAACCTCCTGTTGGGATGAGTGTACAGTAAAACTGGTGTACAAACATAGTTAAACAATAACATGTATGAATCTGGAAGATCAGGCTCCATAACCAACAATATCCCATTTGGAGATCGGTCACAACAACTCCACCGTTGTTGCACTTGCTGGACTATACTGTAAACCTTGGACCTCGAGAATTTCTCATCTTCACATTCATGCTTGAAGGCCAACTGAAACCAATCAGGAACTTAGTTTTTCTTTGGTTACTACCTTTGTCAACATGTCTACATGATTCTGGCTAGTATGTATATTTTCCAACTTTAACAGTTCATCTTTCAGAACAGATCCTATGAAATGGTACTTAATTTGTATATGTTTAGTATTTGAATTAAGGACTGAGTTCTTTGTAATATGAATGGCACTTTGGATGTCACTATACAACATGTTATTCTCTTGCTTCTTATCCAACTCCCCCATGAGCTTTTGCAACCAAATAATCTGTTTAATAGCCTCTATGGCAACAACATACTATGCTTTCATTGTTGAAAGTGCAACAACATTTTGCAATTTCAAAATCCAACTTATTGTTGTTTTGCCTACATTAAAAGAATACCCTTTGGTGCTCCTCTTGTTGTCTTTGTCACCAGACTTATTTACGTCAACATATCCCTGTAGAACAATGTCTGAACCTCCAAAAAATAATGCATGAGAAGTGGTACCTCTCAAATACCTGAGAATCCACTATACTACCATCCAATGTTCTTTACCTAGATTGTTCATATACTTGCTCACAACTCCCACTGCATGTGCGATATCTGGTCTTGTGCACACCGTGGAATATATCAAGCTGTCAACTGTAGATGAATAGGGAACCTTGGACATGTATTCTATTTCCTCATGTGTCTTGGGACACATATCCTTACTTAGTTTGAAATGGCTAGCCAAAGGTGTACTAATTGGTTTTGCATTCTTCATTCTAAACCACCCCAACACCTTTTCTATGTACTCACCTTGAGACAATGTCAATTTGTGATTTTTTCCATCTCTTGTTATTCTCATACCAAGGATTTTCTTTGCAGCACCTAAATACTTCATCGCAAATGATTTAACTAGTTTTATTTTGAGCACATTTATATCCTTCATGTTAGACCCTGCAACAAGCTTGTCATCCACATACAATAACAAGATAATATATCTTCCATTATCTAGCCTCTTGAAATAAACATAGTGGTCAGAATGGCATGTACTATAACCCTGTTATGTCGTAAACTTATCAAATTTCAATTACCATTTCCTTGGAGCTTGCTTCAGGCCATACAAGCTCTTCTTCAACCTACACTACCAAATTCTCCTCCCCTTTGACCTCAGACCCCTGTGGCTGCTACATATAAATCTCTTCCTCCAAATCCCCATGGAGAAAGGATTTTTTTACATCTAATTATCAATATGAAAATATTCTACTACCATTGGACTTAAAATAGTTCTAATTGAAGTCATTTTAAAAACAGGAGAAAATATTTCATCAAAGTCTATACCTTTATTTTGTGCAAACCCCTTTACAACAAGTCTATCCTTGTACTATTTCTTGGATCCATCTTCTTCCTTCAAGCTATAAACCCCTTTATTCTGCATGTAACTCAACCAAATCCCAAGTCTGGTTTCTTACCAACGATTCTATCTCCTCATTCATGTCTTGCTCCCACTTATTTATAGTTTCTACCTACATTACCTCTTCATAACATTCTGGTTCACCAAAATCAGTCATCAATAAATAATAGAGGGAAGGAGAGAATCATTTAGGGGGTCTACTTAACCTGGTAGATCTTCTTACATTTGCAGGAGTTTGAGGTACATGCTGTTGCTCATGATTTTCTGGTTCCTTTGGAACTTCATTTTCTTTGATTTCATCAAGTACTGTGTACTCTATGTTTTTCTTTTCCTCTTTATTTCCCTGCAACTGATATTTTTACATAAGATTTTAATTGAATACTACATCTCTACTCCTAATGCTTTTGTGATTTTTATAATCCCATAAGCGATAACCAAAATCATCAACCTCGTACCCAATAAAGGTGCATTTCTTGGATTTATCGTCAAGCTTTGTTATATTTTCTTTATCAATATGGAAAAATGATTCACAACCAAAAGTTCTTAGAAATGATTAGTTTACCTTTTTACCTGTCCATGCCTCCTCTAGAATTTTACCATCCAAAGTGCTTGAAGGCCCCTTGTTTATTAAATAAACAATAGTATCTACAACATCAGCCTAAAACTGTAAGGGAAATCCTGCATGCAATCTCATACACCTTGCACACTCCATGATCGTCATGTTCATCCCTTCTGACACATCATTTTCTTGTGGTGTTCCTAGGACTATCTTCTCTATACAAATACCATGGTATGAATAGTAACTATCAAACTCGTTACTGCAGTATTCACCTCCATTATCAGATATGATACATTTCAACCTTTTTCCTGTCTCATTCTCAACCAAAGCTTTCCACTTCTTAGAAGTAACAAACACATCATAATTTTGTCTAATGTAATAGACCCAATGTAATATTTTGGAATGCACAACATCACAACAAAATTTTTGAGTCATGTGACATTCCATTCTAGATCTAGATAGCAAAAACAATCTCACTTATAATTATTTGCACAAAGAGATAGCAAGAATAGAGAAGAAATATTGGATAGAACACTAGAGGAAAACCACTCCAGTGGGAAGTTTTCCAATTTGTATTATTCATTAACATGAGTAAAATATATAGTTGCTCTCAAGAGACAAAATTGAGAGGCTTAGTGGAGAGTTGAGTAGCTCACATTAATGTTGTCTTATCTTGACTAATTCCCCCAATGTATGACATTGTGCCAAGTGTAACTCCAAGTAGTGGTCATAATGAAGTGAAATGGAAATATATGGACTATGAAGTGGTTAGGCTAGTAAAAAAGTATGAAAGGAACCATCAGTTAGAATAGTAGAGTCAAGCTAAACTAGTTAACCTATCTAAGCAACCAACAACATATCATAAAAGATAAGAACATGAAAAGAAAAGGACAAGAGAACACCAATATACGTGGTTCACCCTAATGGGTTACATCCACAGGAAGGTAGTATTCTATTACCTCTAGAATGTCTTCTCCAATCTTACAAGAGAGCAAAGAACAAATACCCCAAAGAATATAGATGATGTATAACAGTGTCACAATAGTACCACTACTACATCAAGAATACATGATATGTAGAGACTCACTTGACCCTATTATATACTAAGAGATGAGGAGGAATTAATCTCACATATTGCATGTGGGATAATATAATTCTCCAAAATAACATATCTTAATACAATACCATGGACAAATACTCTACACAAGTAAATACACCACCATATAACTATGGGTTAAATGTATTACTCTTTTACATAAGATTGTAGACAACTTCCGACATAATACAAAGACATTATTAACTTCCAAGGAATATAATATATTCCAACACTCCCCCTTAATAATGGCTGGGATAAGGGCCCGCACTAACACTAAGGAAGGAATGAATCATTACAGCTCCCCCTTGTTCACAACTTCCAGAAGAACCAAAGCTAAAAAAGAAGAACACTTCGACTGATGGAATTTGACGATGAACAACCGCTTCTTACTGAATCATGAAAGTGCACATGAACCAGGTTGTACGATGAAAGACCCAACAATAAAATGCCGAGAACATGTGACGTAATCCAATCGCAAGATGCCCAGAGCACCACAAGAATCATCACAATAATACATGATAGCTGAAGAACTCTGATATAAGCATTTTCATTTCTGTATGAGCAATTTTGTTTTATGATCTTTATATGCTTTAATCTTGAAATTTTTTGTGCAGATAAGTTCTATGTTTAGGATTTCACCTTATTCCAGAAGTAATGAAGCACCATCTTCTACTATTAAATTCATGATGTTCATCTGTATGATATCATTTTCGATGTATAGACCATTTCACCTTGATTGGAAGAATGTTTGCTATCCACATGTGTATTGGCCATCTGGTTTTTTTTGTACATTGTTGTGGTGTTTTTAGCCACATGTTCTGTTGTATCAACATATAGCAAATTATGATCAACTCATGATATCACTTATAAAAAATTATGAAATGACAAGTCACTAATGGTCTTGATCATGGGTTCATTTCTTGTTAATACTATGTAAATATGCAAGAGACGAAATGCCCTAGAAATGTCAATGCTTCCATATTGGAATGTTAGAGACAAATAACACATGAACTAGATACAATCTCTGAATACATGAAAAAGAAACTATATCCCAATTAAATAACTTATGACAAGCCAAAAAATATGATATCACATAGATTAAAAAAAATGATTTTACTTAAGAATTTATTTAGCAAGAGCATATAATGATCATAAAGATATTACTTATAAAATAATGAAATTGCTTTTACACAAAGGTCAGCAATAACATATAAATAAAGTAAATAATGATCACTAGATAACACATATGAGATTGTTCTTATACAATTGCTTTTATAAACAAAACAAAGAAAAGAACAAATTAATTATTAAGTATATTTAAAAAATATTAAGCATTAGATGGTTTATAGCTATCATCATGACAAAATACTAGAGATCCATGTCCTTAAAAGATGTCAATATTTTCATATAGAAATGTGAGACAAATATATAGCAAGAAAAAGAAATAATATCTTAATAAACATGATTAGAAGCAAAACCTAAATGTAAAAAATGAATAACAGAAAACTTAAATACTTTACTGTATTGATCTGAATTTGCAAAAAACACAGTTAGAAAAATAGTAAAGGAAAGAGAAACTTTACTTACAACCCTTTGAAAAAATGTGCCCAGAAAAGCCCAGTCTTATGTTTTGGTTGCGTAGGTGGATCTAGAATGGTTGTTCTGATTCCAAAAATAGGTTATAATAAAAACTCCGGTAAGAAATGACCAAGTTACGACCCTTTTATATAACTGTCGTTTTTATTACCGAAAGGAAGCCTAGAAATACCCAGTTTTCTATTATGTTCACGTAGGTGTATCCAGAATGGCGTTTCCAATTCCAAAAACAAGTTATAATAAAAATTCCTATAAAAAATGACCAAGTTACCGCCTGTTTTTATAACTGCCATTTTTTATAATCGGAAGAAATATCTCCTTAAGGAGAGCCCCGAAATCATGTAGATCTACAGAAATAAATTCTGCAAAAATCTTACACAACAAGTTAGGGTTAGGATAACAAAAAAATACATAAATATGCCTAGATCTGAAGAGAAGCCTAATGGCTACCAGATATAAATAAAATCTACAACAAAATGCCAATGCCCAACTGATAATCATTATTGATTGAAATCTATAGAAGGTACTAGATCATAGCAACCTGCTCTGATACCAAGTTAGAATAGTAGAGTCAAGCTAAACTAGTTAACCTATCTAAGGAACCAACAACATATCATAAAAGATAAGAACAAGAAAAGAAAAGTACAAGAGAACAACGATACATGTGGTTCACCCTAATGGGTTACATCCACGAGAAGGTAGTCTTCTATTATCTCCAGAATGTCTTCTCCAATATTACAAGAGAGCAAAGCACACATACCCCAAAGAATATAGATGATGTACAATAGTGTCACAATAGTACCACTACTACATCAAGAATACATGATATGTAGAGACTCACTTGACCCTATTATATACTAAGAGACGAGGAGGAATTTCTCTCACATATTACATGTGGGATAATATAATTCTCCAAAATAACATCTCTTAATACAATACCATGTACAAATACTCTACAGAAGTAAATACACCACCATATAACTATGGGTTAAATGTATTACGCTTTTACATAAGATTGTAGACAACTTCCGACATAATACAAAGACATTATTACCTTCCAAGGAATATAATATATTCCAACACCATCATGAGAGCACTAGAGGTATATTAGTGGCTTGGTTTTTTACCATTAATGAGCAAATTGACCAAATCCACAAGAAGGAGAACCTAGTCTCCTTAAAATAGGGAAATGCAATAACTACCCCATAACTGTAGCAAAGATGGTTGCATTGACTCCATATAATAAGGAAAGGAGTGGGTAAGTCGATAAACAATATTTTATGGCATAACCACTAGTCTAAGTGAGTCAAATGTGGACAAACTAGGATCCAAGACACTAGACTAGGAACTAGAACCATTTTCACATGGAACAAGTTATACTAAACACTTGGAACCTTATGCAAATATTATTAACCAAGGTCTAGATAGGAAATATGTTCCAACACCCTCTCCCCCCCCCCTTAATCCAAAATGGTTGTGAGAAATTATTGAGTGCCCAAGCAACAAGGCTTATGATCACCCTTTATATTATTAATCCATATGAAATGAGTAAAGAGGCAAAACAACATGGGGAAATCCTCCCTAAAAAATGGACATGAAAGAGAAACCAAAATATGTATACACTCCAAACTAAATGAACATTCCTGGAGGAATCTTATTCTTGGGAAGAAGTGGAATGTGCTCAACCAACTTAGGAATGTGTATAACTGCATGATGAATCCTAGGCCCATGTAGAACAAATGAAATCCACTGATAAAAGAGTGAATGCTACTCTTCAGACTTGGACTCCAAACCATCCAGGGTTCCATTTCCAAAAGAGACTTGAAGTGCTTGAGAATAAGTGACCCCAAGTGAATCATAAGGCTCTTGAAACATCAAAATTGAAAGAAGGTTGTAATAAACTCCAAGAAGTTGTAATAAGAGTCCCAAATGGGCCATTGTGATGGCTAAGGCTTCTCCATCTTCTGTGAAACTCTAAAAATTAGTGCTAGCAATAATATAGGAATACATAAGAATTAACCATGGATCCAAGGAAAGCAAATGAAACATCTCCAAGATTTGATCCTTCTTCCAAAACATCCAAGGGATCACTCTTTCGCACACTAGCAAAGTAAATAGAAGAATCATGGAAGAACACTGATGACAAATGGATGATTTTATCTTCAATAGTATCGATGGAAACAACTCGTATGTTATCTTCATGAAAAACAAATTCATGAAAAACAGAGGAATCCACAGAGGAAGAAAGTTGAACTGGATCATTTTTTAATCTTCTACCATTTCTTCATGTACCTCCAAACAACACTCTTTGAAATTACTTACTTTGACAACATGCTTGAGAAAGACCAAAAGGAGAAACCAAATGGACAAAGGTAATAACTGGAAGCAACAATGAAAATTGTTTTGCACCATACTATCTATGATACCATGTAAGATTTTGGAATGCACAACATCAGAACAAAATTTCTAAGTCATGTGACATTCCATCCTAGATCTAGATATAAAAAAAAATCTCACTTAGAATTATTTGCACAAAGAGATAGCAAGAATAGAGAAGAAATATTGGATAGAACACTAGAGGAAAGTCAATCCAGTGGGAATTTTTTCACTCTATATTATTCATTAACATGAGTACAATATATAGTTTCTCTCAAGAGACAAAATTGATAGGCTTAGTGGAGAGTTGAGTAGCTCACATTAATGTTTGCTTATCTTGACTAATTCCCCCAATCTATGGCATTGTTCTAAGTGTAACTCTAAATAGTTTCCATAATGAGGTGAAATGAATATACATGGTGTTAGAATAATCAACCCATAGTTAGCTACATTAGACATTAATTAATCCATTTTTGTCTTATTTTCCTAGTTTCCAATATTTCACTCTATGCAAGTTGCCTTCCACATGTCCTAGAAGTCAAACTTGCTAAAAATGAGTCATGGAGTGCTTGGGAAACCTCCTAGAATCCATATTTAGCATATCTTATTTATTCCATGTCCTCCCTAGCGCATGTCTGCTTTTTCTGCTTTATTGCTTGCTTTACTAAGTTTTATGGCAAAAGGGAAAGTAAGACTAGGTGCAGTTGACTTGTTTTTTTCCCTCATCATCCTCCATTATTTTCTCCTAATAAAATAATGTATGATTTGTCTTTCCATCAGCTATTAGCTTTCCTACTTCACTTTACCAACTCGTGAGCTCCTAGGCAGATTTGGAAACTGCTTTATGCATCTATGGGGGATTTGACTAGATTTAGTAAGCCTGCTTTTGACTATTTTGAATGGCATCCTTATGCATTCGAATCTCTCATGTAATTATTTATTACAGTAGCCTATGACTTCACAAGCTTGGCTATTGTACACTTATTCAATATGGATTAGTGTTATGCTCCAAATTTCAGTCTCCTTTGTGTGTAAATTTGCATGTTTGATTAGTAATTTTTTGAGTGCAATTGATCTATCACCTGGGTTCAATTTCCACATGGTATCAGAGCCTTTGTAGATCAATTTCTCTCCTTCCATATTGCGATTGCAGGTTTGACATCTTGACTGGGAGCTATTCTGCTAATTGAAGGGACAATTTCTAAGCTATGGATCAATCTCAGAAGATCATCTTGACTCCATTTAATTTATTTGAATGGAAAGTAGAGATGGAGATACTGTTGAGAGAGAAAGGTCTATACAGGGTGACTATGGAAACTGAAGCAGAGCCCAATGCAGCTACAAAGAAAATTAAATGGCACAACAGGAGGGATGAGGCTTATGGTCTCTTGTGTTTGAGCATATCCAGAAACCTTCTCTTCCATCTTGATGGATTGACATGACCAAATGAAGTATGGGAGAAGCGTGTAGATATTTTTGGTAAGATAGATGAGATGAGAGGACATCAAATCGAGAATGAATTAATCTCCTTGAGTCCCAACAGCTTTGAATCCCTGCAACTCTACTTTTCCAAGTTTAAAGCCCTTGTTTTGCAGCTAAAACAGTGTGGAATTGAAAAGAAGGAGGAGCAACTAGTTTTGGCCATACTCTTGAATATTGGCCCTGAATATTTAGTGTTTGTTTTGACCTTCCATGCCACCAAGTTGACAGCTCGAGCCTGGAAGATGCCTAAGCTTGCAGAGTTCATGGAATCCCTCACACAAGAATAAGATAAACTGGTGATGATGGGCACCATCAAACCTTCCAAAGACCAAGCTTTGGTTACTGGAGATTCGAGGGTGGATTCAAAAGGAAAGAATAAATCTATGAAGCCACATGAGTAGAAGAGAGACAAGAACAAGTCTCAGGAGGAGCCCCAAGGCTCCAAGAAGAACTTCCAGAAGAATAAGAACAAAGGAGAAATGAGTAAGTGTGCATACTGCAGTAAGGGATTTCATCCTGAAAGATCCTATATGAAGAAGCAAATTGACATGCTGACCCAACTCCTGGAGAAGAATAACATCTCCCTTCCTGATAGCTCAAAGAAGAGGGAAGGAGAATCAAATTTAGAAGATAGAGAGAGAGTTCATGCATTGGTTGCTGGCAGATCAAGCTCACCTAGCTTCATCATAGACTTTGGAGCTTCAAGACATATGGTTTCGACCAAGGAGGCATTCTCCTCTCTTGACATGTTTAAATATCCACCAATAGTGCTGGGAGATGACTCTGTCACTAACAGTTTGGGCAAAGGAAGGATTGATATTGACCATGGTAAGTTCAGTAATGTATTGTATGTTCTAGGTCTTGCCTCTAACCTCTTGTCAGTGTATCAGATGACCCACACAGGGTCTCCAAAGAAAGTCATATTTTCCCCTAATGGTGTTGAGATCATGGAGATCTCGAGTGGTAAATTCATTGCAAAAGGAGTTGTAGATCACACTTCGAAGGTATACTGGTTTTCACATTTTCTACCCTACTCAAACCCCTCTGCTCTTTTGATTCATGCTAATGAGGCAAAAAAAGCTTTGGCATGAAATATTTGGCCATCTTAACTATAAGTATCTTTCTGATCTAAGTGAAAAATAAATGGTCATAGGGTTACCAAAGATTAAGTTTTCCAAGGGAGTCTGTCAAGGTTGTGTCCTAGGAAAACACCCAGAGCATAAATTTGAGAGAGCTAGTCATGAGAGAACCTCTGCACCTCCTGAGTTGATACACAGTGATGTTTCTAGTCCATTCCCTCATATTTCAATGAGTCAGGCCAAATATGCATTAAATTTCATAGATGACTTTTCCAGGTACTGTTGGGTTTACTTCCTGAAGCATAAGTCTGAAGTTTTTGGCCTCTTCAAAGTCTTTAAGGCTTTGGTTGAAAACCAGTCTGGGAGGAAACTCGAGATCCTTAGATCTGACAATGGTGGTGAGTATGTCAAGTCTAAGTTCATTCAATATTGTGAAGATGCAGGTATTCATATGCGGCATTCAATTCCTTACACACCACATCAAAATGGTGTTGCTGAGAGAAAGAACAGATCACTGAAAGAGATGGCAACCTGTACGTTGGAGGCTAAGACTTTGCCACCAAAGTTTTGGGTCGAGGCTATAAACTGTGCATCCTATTTTCAGAATAGGGTGCCTCATAAATAGCTTGATGGTATGACTCCTTTCGAAGCATGGAGTGGGCACAAGCCAGATGTGACCCATTTCAGGATTTTTGGCTCAAGGGCTTGGGATAGAATTCCAACAGAAAAGAGGAAGGCTTTGCAGCCCCAAAGCCAAGAGTGTCTATTTGTTGGGTACTCTGAATATTCAAAGGGTACAAGCTTATCAATTTGAGCATAAACAAAGCCTTCATTGAAAGGAGTGTTGAGTTCCAAGAAGAGCCTTTAGCAACAGTTGAAATTGGAGAGTCTTCTTCACCACCAGAACCATTGAATGTAAGTGAAGAGACAAATGATTTTGCTGATTATGATATGTATAATATTGATGATTTAATTGCAGATCCTAATAGTCCTACAAGACCAAAATGGGGAGAAAATACCATTCATGCGGTTGGGGAACTAGCTGGAATGCCTAGTGATCCTAGGAGGACTAGATCTCAGTTTGAGAGTGCCCTGAGCATGAAAGACCCTTTATTTGTAGAGAAATGCTATCTGATGGTTGAATCAGACCACAGACATATGAAGATGCAGCACATGATCCAAGATGGCAAGCAGCCATGAAAGATGAATTCAACTCACTCCAGAAGAACAACACTTGGGAGTTGGTTGATCTTCCCCAAAGGAGGAAGCTAGTTCAATGTAAGTGGGTTTTCAAAACTAAGTTTGCTGCTGATTGTTCACCTTTAAAATATAAGAAAATATTGGTATCCAAGGGCTACTCATAGGTACATGGTATTGACTACAATGAGACCTTTTCACCAGTGGTAAAGATGGACCCCATCAGGCTAGCCTTTGCCATTGCAACTTCGAAGCAGTGGGAGGTACATCACATGGATGTGAAGTGTGCTTTCTTGAATGTAGATCTTACTAAACAGATTTACATGCAGCAGCCTCAAGGGTTTGTTACTAATCCATATTTTGTGTGCAGGCTAAAGAAATCATTGTATGGGCTTAAGCAAGCCCCCAGGGCTTGGTATGCCAAGATTGATGGCTTTCTGCTGTCATTAAGTTTTTTTCGATGCAAGTCTGATCCAAATGTTTATTTGAAAATGATTCATGGTTATTTGATGATTATTGTCTTGTATGTAGATGACCTTCTGATTGCAAGAATCTCAAAGAAAGAAATTGCCCCCTTGAAGGATGCAATGAACCATGCATTTTCTATGACTGATTTGGGGTTGTTGAGCCAATTCTTGGGTCTTGAAATTGCTCAATCCCAACATGGAATAAAATTAAATCAGTCCAAGTATGCTTTGGATTTGATAAACAAGTTCAACATCAAATATTGCAAGCCAAGCAAGACTCCCTTCCTTTCAGAAGTTAAGCTTGAAGAAGCAGGTTCTTCTCCTATGGTAGATAGTACACTGTATAGACAACTGATTGGGTGTTTGCTGTACCTTACACACACTCGACCTGATATTTTTTATGCAGTAAGTGTGGCTTCAAGATACATGGATCAGCTTCATGAGATCCATTGGAGAGCAGCCAAAAGGATCCTTAACTTTGTTTAGGGAACAAGAACTCATGGGATCTTCTACAAAGCTAAATCTGATCTTGATTTGATTGGGTTTACTAACAGTGATTGGGCAGGTGACAACACAGATCAAAAGTCAACATCAAGATATGTGTTCATGCTTACTAAAGGACCAATCAGCTGGTCAAGCAAGAAACAGAGTGCCGTTGCACTCTCATCTACAGAAGCAGAGTACAGAGGAGTTGTAAATGTAGCAACTCAATGTTTATGGTTGCAGGGGTTACTTGGTGAGTGTGGCTTTGAATCAGAGTTCTCAACTATTATCTATTGTGATAATCAGAGCACCATTTGAATATGCAATGATCCAGTTCAGAGACAGAGAACCAAATAGATTGAGATCCATATGCACTACATCAGGCAGCTTGTGCATGTTGGCACCATTCACCTACTCTTCTGTGCATCTTCCGAACAAGTAGCTGACATATTCACCAAAGTTTTTTGTGAGAAGACATTCAAAAATATCAAATCACTGATGGGGATTGCTGATCATGCTATGAATCATGATTGATGACAATATTTTCAAATTTTGTTTTACTGTCCATGTTTAAGGGAGGATTTTCCCACTTGGTTTTTGCCTCTTTCCTTGGTTAAATGGACATGCAGTATGTAAAGGGTGAATAAGCCATGTTGCTAGGCCCTATAGTTTTCTGATATTTACTCATAAGTCAGGATTAAGGGGGGGTGTTAGAATAATCAACCCATAGTTAGCTACCTTAGACATTAATTAATCCATATTGGTCTTATTTGCCTAGTTTCCAATACTCCACTCTATGCAAGTTGTCTTCCACATGTCCTAGAAGTAAAACTTGCTTAAAATGAGTCATGTAGCACTTAGGAAACCTCCTAGAATCCATATTTAGCATATCTTCTTTATTCCAGATCCTCCCTAGCGCATGTCTGCTTTTTCTGTTTTATTGCCTGCTTTACTGAGTTTTATGGCAAAAGGGAAAGTAAGACTAGGTGCAGTTGACTTGTTTTTTTCCCTCATCACCCTCCATTCTTTTCTCCTAATAAAAGAATGTATGATTTGTCTTTCCATCACCTATTAGCTTTCCTACTTGACTTTTCCAACTCGTGAGTTCCTAGGCAGATTTGAAAATTGCTTTATGCAGCTACGGGGGATTTGACTAGATTTAGTAAGCCTGCTTTTGACTATTTCGAATGGCATCCTTATGCATTCGAATATATCATGTAATTATTTATTGCAGTAGCCTATGACTTCACAAGTTTGGCTATTGTACACTTATTCAATACAGATTAGTGTTATGCTCCAAATTTCAGTCTCCTTTGTGTGTAAATTTGCATGTTTGATTAGTAATTTTGTGAGTGCAATTAATGTATCACCTGGGTTCAATTTCCACAGATGGACCATGAAGTGGTTAGGATAGTCCACAAGTGTGAAAGGAACCATCATGAGGGCACTAGAGGTGGTTTAGTGGCTTGGTTTTGGACCATTAATGAGAAAATTGGCCAAATCCTCAAGAAGGTGTGTACCCAATCTCCTTAAAACAAAGAAATTCAATAACTACCCCATATATGTAGCATACAGGGGCACGTTGAATCCATATAATAAGGAATGGAGTGGGTAAGTGGACAATTTTATGGCATAATCACTAGTCTAAGTGGGTCAAATGTGGACAAACCAGGATCTAAGACACTAGACTAGGAACTAGAACCATTTTCACATGGAACAATTTACACTAAACACTTGGAACCTTATGTAAAGATTATTAACCAAGGTCAATATGGTAAATATGTTCCAACACCCTACTTTTTCTAGTCGCACCATCAATAAAAGTATCATAATAACAAGATCCACCGAGAGATTATACCTGAGTCAATCCCCATAAATTTGTATGCGCAAGCTCTAACTTTTCACTCTTCTTCTGTTTCCCAAACTTGAGAAATATAACTCTCTTTTGTTTTTTGTAAACATAGTTCTCACATAATTCCAAACTCACGTGCTTCAGATCTGGAAGTAATTTCCTTGAGTGGAGAATCTGCATCCCCTTCTCACTCATGTGGCCAAGACGATGATGCCACAGTGATGCACTTGTTTCTGTGGAAGCTACAAAGATAGAATAATTAGTATTATGAGGAAATAAATACAACATACCTATCCTATATCCTTTTTCTATTACCAATGCTCCTTTAGTGATCTTCCACCATGTTTTCCCAAATGTAGACAAGCAACCAATATCTCCCAATTGCATTGTTGAGATCAGATTTATTTTCATTGTAGGTATATGCCTTAAATACTTTAGCATCCATTAATTTCTATTATTTAACTTAATCTATACCGTACCCATTCCAACAATTTCATGTGGTTCATCATCCCCCAATAAAACATGTCCAAAATCACCTGGAACCGAATCATGAAAGAATTTCCTATGGGTTGTGGCATGACATGAAGCCCCTGAATCTACTACCCAGTAATCACTAGTATTATCTAATGCAAGAATAAAATCATCTTGTAACACATCACCTGCTACATTTTCTTCCTAAGTAGTCTCCTACTTCCCGTCTCCTTTCTTCTTTGGAGCTCTGCAGTATTTCTTTAGATGTCCTCTCTTGCCATTGTTCCAGCACTATATATTTCCCAGTTTGGAGTTGGATCTTCCATTTCTATACTTTCCACAGTTACCTAGGATCCTTCCTCTCTCCCTTTATCTTCCCCTTCTCTCCATGGTTAACACATTACATGATGTCTCGCCTATGCTTTTTCTTCGCATTTCTTCACTAAGAATAACACCAACAACATCATCAAATTTAAGAGTGTTTGAAATAGGGACATATTTACTTACAACCATGACCAAACCATTCCATATTTATGGCAATGAGCACAGGATTAGAAGAGTCCTAACCTCATCTTCAAAGTTCACTTTTACAGAACTTAGCTGATTAGTAATTGTACTAAATTCATTTAAATGGTTAGCAATAGATCCACCTTCTGACATCTTCATATTAAATAAATGCTTCATTAAAAATACCGTGTTGGAAGTCAAGGGTTTTTCATGGAGCTTATCCAATTCACTCATCACACCCTCCGTTGTCTTTTCTTTCGAAATATTGAAATCCACCAATGGAGCCAGGAACAACCGTATTGTTCCCAATGCCTTTCTATCAAGAACCTCCCATTCTTCGTTCTTCATAGTCATTGACTGTTTTGTTTTTTTGCCCAAAGATAGGTATATATCCTTTTGGTACATATAGTTATTTATTTGCATCTTCCATAACTAGTAGTTTTGGTCGTTAAATTTCTCGACCCTAAACTTTCCTTCTTCTACAATTTCTCTCACTCGAACCAGGAACCCTTCTTTCCTGCGAGTTTACTAGCCAAATAGACCCTTGGCTTTGATACCAATTATTAGAAAAATAGGATCACAAATAAATAACAATAAACAATAAACACTATGCAAATATTAAAACACATTACAAGAGAGACATAGATATAAAGTGGTTCACCCAATATGGGCTCCGTTGACACATAAATTTCCAGTCCTTTATTATTATATCATCCAACAAAATGAAGGAATATTATCTGCAGCAACCCTACTACACTTCCTTTTCACTCTCTCACAGTCTCTCTCACACAATCACATAGATTATTTTACAATGCTACAATACGATACACAATCATATTAAAATGCTTTCCTTTTATAGGGGAATTTCCATGGGAAAATACCATGAGTCACCCAATACCATGGGCATGAAAACTATTCTCCAACAAACATCCCAAAAATTTATTTCAGAGGCTTCTCCTCGGACCCCCCAGCCGAGGGGGGTGGTACCCCCCTCCCCGAACCTCTGCCGGGGGGGGGGGGTGAGGTGAGTGTACAGTATAACTAGGGTACAAACATGACTAAACAATAACATCTCTCAATCTTGAATATCATGATCCACAACCAACAATAGACTTATGGGACTTTGATCAAATTCCTCTGATACCATGATAAAGTTAACAAAATAGAGAAATAGAAAGGAGGGAACACATGTGGGAATATTGATTTCCTTCTCACTATTACTTACAACTATATATATGATTACATGATTAACCAAAAACACTAAACCTTGCATGATTACCATGGAACACCAAATACCATGGGCTATCATAGAAAATCCTAATTGGCTAAATAAAAAAAAACTACTCAACTAATGAATCCAGTAGTTGATTTGATGTGGATTAGGTAGATTACATCCTCTAACATTTGCAGCTCTATTGCAAATTCAAACATTACAGATATCGCCGATAAGAAATGGAACAAGTGACCATTGAGAAGAATTGTTGGCAAGGGGTTTGGGGTAAGCTAGTTGCGCATCATCGCGGATGTTGCACAAGCTTAGAAGACATCGCATAAGGAAAATATAGAGTGCAAGACAAAAAATAGATTATTTTTTAATATTTTGTGTCTCTTTTTGTAATTTTGACCATATTTTGTGGATATTGGTCACTTGTTGGTAGGAGTCAGTTAGGAATTAGTTAGAATTGTCCAAGTGGACCATGAATGTAAAGGCGCAATCCTATAAGTAGAAGAAGAATTGCAAATGTGATGGAAGGATGAGTCAGAGGAGAGATCGCATAATGAATCAAGTTGTGGACTATGAATTGAGAGCTTAAGGCTCAGCTGAAATATTGTTCATTTTGAATCCACAGTTGATTACATAGAGTTAATATAATGAGAAGGAGATTGATCTAAATTGTTTCCTTAATGTCATCTTTTTATCTCTTTTTGTTTTTCTGCTTTGCGAATCCCATGATGAGTATGAAGTGACTGTGCGACATGGATCTATGATGCAATGTTTACTGCTTATGAATGATGTTATATTCTTATATCTATTTGTGCAACAATATGGTTCTTTCTATTATATTTATTTCTGCTATGAATGAATGATGTGATTTGTTAGGGAAATGCTGATATGATTAAGCACTGGTTAGATATGATAGATAAGTTGATGAATTGTCGATTCCAATAGTCCTCTTCTATTATGCAAAAACTTGGTTCCATCAACACTCCCTCAAACATCTCGGGTGAGACTTCATCTGCTTCGTGGGTGTTGCTAGACGAGGTAAAACCTGTCTGCGCCGGTGCTCAGGGAGATTGCGGCAAGTTGAGGTTCGATAGAGTGGGAACCCCTGTCAACTGGGTTTTGTTGGTTGGGTTTGCACCAACAAATGGTTTTGTTGTTGGGACCTTGTTGTGACTGAGAGGAGGATATATGGAATTTGACACGATGAGAGATTCAATATTGGTTTGATCAGAAGTTACGAGAATTTGCTAAAATAGAAAATCAGAACCCTGGACTAGCGACGGAAAAGTAGTTGGCGAGATACATACACAACGGTCCACATGAATATTTTTTTGCTAAATTTCCTATCATACTATACAAGTGGTTGGCACAATTCACTTATAAGAAGACCAATTTCCAAGGAGGAGAGCCAACATCCTAGACCCCTAAATTGATCCAGGAGCTGCAGGAAACTGACAATAGAGCGTCGCAAGCTGTTGAGGTCTGACTGGATAGTATCCTGGAAGGATTTATCACTGAATTTGCAGTTGACACTTCCAAGTCCTACAAGGGAGAAGAAAGGGAATTTTTCAACAAACCCAGAGGTAGGTTCTTGTTGTCTTTGCAATTTTCAATTAAGATGCTTGTCTGTTAAAAAGGTATACTGAAGATGCACCTCAAGTAGTAGAACCTGGTGTGCAATGGCTACGGATACCTTGATGAAAGGGGGGAGACGAATGGGAAGATAAGGGGTAGATGGGTGCAAGTTTTGACGAGACTATGAGGGAAGTCGAGGAAGAAAGTGGTATTACGAGGGGAGGAGAAAGGTTTTGACAAGAGAAGAGGCAGAGGATAGGGGAAGGTCCTGCTGCGATCGAAACCCAAGACCGTGAAGGAAGACCACACGGGACGAAGAGACCCTACATTGATGAAGAGAAAAACCAGACCCAGACTATGCCTAGAGTCGCAGTAAGATCAAACCCCAGCAGCAATGTACCCACGCCTCCGTGCACTACTCTACATTCAGGAAGAAACACGAATTCCACGTTGACTTTCTCGACGTGCTAGCATGATTCATTCTAGTAGTATATCATCATATGTAGGAAGAAGTCCCAAGATGGTGGGTGACGGCATGAAGTTACCTTTATTCCATGGAAATGGGACTAATGATCCCAAGTAGTATTGGTTCTTATGTGAGGCAGTCTGGACTGTTATACAAGCCACATATGGTGACGTTAATAAAGGTCAATTGGTGACTACTCTTCAGGGTCATGCACTGGATTTATATATGAAGTTTATACAAGTTCCTATGGGGACCCCTGCAAACACATTGGATGAAGTCAAGAGAGGACCGATTGAAGAATTCCGAAAACCAAAGTCTGAAGCATAGTATATTACTGAGCTAAAATAAATTAAGCAATTTCCTAATGAGACCATTTGGGACTTTGATCAGAGATTTAAGAAACTGACGGTGAGAGTCAGTTTTGATATGAGCGATGTTCAACACAAAGAATGGTTTGTCGTAGGTTTGGTACCTCATATCCAGTAATCGCTGATGCAACAAAAGATCACAACGCAGAGCAAGGCTCTGGAGATTGCAATGAAGTTAGAAGCTTCACCCATTGGAGAAAGCGCAGCTGGTATGAACCAAATTCAGGCATAGTTGGCGAACTTGACGCTTCAGTTGCAAGAAATTACGAAGGGGAAAGAGAATCGCGAAGATATTTGGTGCACTCATTGTCATGAAGATGGACACACTAAGGATACTTGCCCTGACTTTAAGAATTATCTCCTATCTGGTGCACCGAACCCACTAAGTTGCGGTGGTGTGCTATGGTGTCACATATGTCAACTATATGGGAATCAACACGAAGAATGTAGCTACATGCAGAAGATAGTCATGAAGCCAGCGAGCTTATATTGCATTTTTTTTCACTCGATTGGTCATGAAGATAAAGGCTGTCATGCTTATGACTTACTCTAGGGAAGGACATATAACTCATGCAGTTCATACCATCACAACTGCAACCACAGTTTGCGCCACAACTGCAGTTTTCCCCTCGGCCATAGTATAATCAGGTGTCGATGACTCAGACACAGCCCCAGTATGTTCAAACAAAAAAATATGTTCAACAATAGCTGAATTCCCTGCTGCAGCAAATGGCTCAACCACAATACCAGCAGCAAGGAGGATTCTGATGGAGAGGAGGAGGATTTGGTAGAGGAAGAGGATGAGGTCGTGGATTTGTCCAGTGCTACAATTGTGGGGTATTTGGACATTACCAGCGTGATTTCCCACATTTACAGTGTTCATGTACATACTGCACTGCAATTGATCATACTATTGAGAACTTCCCACAATTAATCGCAAAATGGTAGGCAGGGAATGTTCCTCAGTTGTAGAATCATAACCAGTTGCAAAACCACAATTAGCTACAGAATCAGAACCAGTTGTAGAACCAAGCTCTGAATCAAGTTCCACTTTAGACTTAGACTGTAAATCAGCTAATGAATCTGCCAGTGAACCAGAATCCACTGCTGAACCAAAATTTGTCGATGAACTAGAACCAAGGGTCGACGGTTGCAACGATCTTAGCAGAACCCAAAAAAGAGGATGTTGACATTATTGTTGTGACCCGTGCAAGAGACATAATAGGAGAGGACAGTCCCCATTCACAGGTACGATTGGCTGGGAAAAAGAAGGCACCATTTGATATTGCAACTAAAAGAGAGACATTCTTTGAAGCTCAGGACACGATCAAATGAAATCTTGGTAAGTCGCATGTTTATGAAATTCCCTCTGCATTTGATTCTTCATTAGAGGCAGGACCATCGCGGCAGTGCGGTACCTTGCATCACTTCTTTGAGAGTTGCTTGTTGTTGGCAAGAGATCCTGATGCTCTGGCTGAGATTGAGAGTTTGTTGAACTGCCGAGGTAAGGAGTGGCAGGACTCCATGGTGAACTCTTTACATAAGAAAAAGACGAGCAAGGAGATGTGTATGAACATTCAGATTAGGGACTATGAAGTAAATTTAGTCATCCTAGATCTAGGCTCTGATGAGAATATTTTGACAAAGCAAACATGGCATAAAATGGGGAGACCGACATTGGGCTAGTTTCCTGTACAACTGCAATTGGCTAATCAGGCCAAGGTACAACCTATTGGCCGAGTATCAAACCTAATCGTAGACATTGAAGGTATGGATACTTATGCTGAATTCGACATGATCGAAGTTGTCGAGGTGGGGGGGCTCCTATCCCACATTGCTGTGGATTGGATGGGCCAACGATAGTATGGAAGTCATTAATTTAAAGAAGCGGATGATGATGTTTGAAAATCAAGACATCAGAGTCATCGCTCCTATGGATCCGACAAAAGGATGAAGATATATTGAACCTGTAAAAGATGAAGTTGTTAAGGGATGGGATCATGATTACAATATTTCCAAAGATTACATCCACCCAACTATTGACGGAGAACTAGGGTGGCGTAGCACTAGTTCTACGTCTTCTGATTCTGACAATGCATTGGAAAACTGGAAAAATTGCATGCATGAAGTGTCAGTCAGGAAGTGTGGCTTGATCACACATTCATTGTGCCATGTTGTGACTGAGATTGTCGAGTTACTAATTTACAAGGGATTACCTGAGCTATCTGCATTCTTAATGGAGTTTGAAGAGAAGGTATCAGCACTGTAGCAATTGTTGGCGCTAGAGGAAGCACTGAAGGCTACTCCAGCACGCTGGTGGGCGACTCATAAAAAGTCAATTACCGAATGTGAGCAGTGTCAATGGTTGATGACAGTTCGCTTCGGTGACATAGAAGTATATCACGTTGGGAGGTATGATGGGAGCAGTGACCCTAGCGGTCACCTGATGGATTGTCAAACCTTGTGGGAATCACGACCAAAGGATGAATGGGTCCATGCCTTTATTCACACATTGGATGGAATGCCAAGGTCTTGGTATATATCAACGGAGTTGGGTAGATAACTAACCACTTGGGAGGAGCTAACAATTTTATTTGCTCATACATTTAGCTTCGCAGATGCCAATCCTAATGTCCATAATGAAATGTAGATCATTCGCGATGTGGTATTAAAAGTAGTACCGGTTAAATATCTAGCAGATCCACATGCACATTGCCCCCTCCAGTCAATGATGGAATGTTATAATGTGTCTGTTGAACCTGAGGATGATGATGAGCTACAGAATATCAATATTCTAGAAACAGAAGGGAGTAGGGATGTCGTAGCACCCAATATACCAACTGATCCCATGAGCCAGCCGCTGAAGATCAGAAAATTTAACATTAGAACAGAAGAGAACCCAAAATTTGCAAGTTTTGTGGACTATTGGGATGAGGAGACTATGGAAAACATCACAGACCTGCTGCATGAATTTCAAGATTTGTTTCTAACCAAATTCTCTAAAATGACTCAGGCATACTAGGTGATTTGGGAGAGATGAAGATTCCATTGAAACCAGATGCGAAACCAGTAAGGAAGAGGCCATATCATTTGAATCCATGATACAAGGAGAGGGTTAAAGCTAAGTTGGATAGGATGTTGGATGCTAGAATAATTGAGCTAGTTGAAGAATTGGAATGGATCAGTCCCATGGTGGTCCAAGTCAAGAAAACAAGCAAAGTCCAGATCTGTGCCAATCTAAGGAAATTGAATGATGCATGTATGCATGATCCATTTTCAACACCATTCAAGGACGAAGTACTTCAGGGAGTAGGAGGTCAGGAGATGTACTAATTTACAGATGGATTTTCTGGCTACCATTAGATAAGAATCACAAAAGAAGAGCAACATAAAAAAACACTTATCATTGAATAGGGTTGCTTCCAATACACAGTGATGCCCTTTGGGTTGAAGAACGCACTTGCGATATTTTCCCGGGTTGTTGTCATTGCATTCAAATATTTCATTTAGAATTTCCTACAAGTTTATATGGATGACTAGACAGTGTATGGTCTAATTAAGGATCATCTGGAAAACTTGCGACTGATGCTGGAGTAGTGTCGATATCATCAGATCACGTTGAACTCCAAGAAGTGTGTTTTCTATGCACCATTTGGGATATTGTTGGGTCACATTGTTTGCAAGAAAGGATTGTTAGTTGAACCTGCAAATATAGCTCTCATTTTGAGCTTTCCACCACCTTCAAATGTCAAGATGCTTAGAGCGACACTGGGGCACACCGGATATTATCGCAAATTCATCATAGGATATGTTGTGATTACTACTCCTATGGAGAAACTATTGAAGAAAGATGTTGCGTTTGTATGGAGTCCAGAATGCCAAGTCAACTTCGACACCCTGAAGCCCAAGATGGCTTTGCCACCAATACTTGTGTTGCCAGTCTGGAACAAGGAGTTCCATGTCCATGTCAATGCATTGTCTACTGCGCTGGGAGTAGTGCTTGTGCAGCCAGGAGAAGGAGACCTTGATCACCCTATTTATTTTGTTAGTCGAAAGTTTTAATTTGATTAGAAGAACTATATGACCACAGAGAGGGAAGGTCTGGTGATGGTATATGTGCTAGAGAAATTCAGGCATTACCTTTTAGGCTGTCATTTTAAGATGTTTATTGACCATTTTTGCATTGAAATATCTAGTCAATAATCCTGTGTTGAGGGGGAAGATATGCCGCTGGTTACTTCTCTTTCAAGAGTTTGTTTTTGAAATAATTGTGAAGCTAGGTTGCTTGAATGATGGCCTCGATCATTTATCCAAGATTGAGATAGGCGAAGAGCCAACAAACATCGATGAGGGACTATCGGATGTGCAGCTATTCAGAGTCGATGTCGTAGGTGATTATTATGACCAAATAATCCATTTTTTGGCGACAAGGGTTCCACTTGAAGATTTTTCAACAAGTCAAAAGAAGCAGTTGGTCGTCAAGGCCTCGGACTTCCAATTGATTGCTGGGAAGTTATACAAGCTTGGACCCGATGATATTTTGTGTCGTTGTGTCCTACCACATGAACAAGGGAAGATCTTAGAGGAAGCTCATGTGAGAATCGTTGGGGGACACTATGGGGGGCGTGAAAATACAAAGAAGGCATTTTGCATAGGGCTCTGGTAGCCCACATTACACAATGATACGATAGATTATGCGTGGACATGCGATGTCTGTCAACACACTAGAAAACCATCGCGACAAGATGAAATGTCTCTAGTACCACAGGTAACCTTGCAACCTTTTGATAAATGGGTTTTGGATTTTGTGGGTCCAATCAACCCACCTCGGAAGAGAATAGGTGCATGGCACATAATCACAGCAACGGACTACTTGACAAGGTGGGCGGAGGCTGCACTAGTTGTGGATTGCACTGTTGCAACAACAACAAGATTCCTATTTGATAATATTGTGACACGATTTGGATTCCCATGGATATTGATGAGTGACCAGTGTAGTCATTTCATCAATCACACAATAAGCATGCTAATAGAAGAATTGTAGATACAACATAGGAAAAGTACCCCATATCATCCCTAGGCCAATGGAATAGTAGAAGCCTTCGACAAGATATTGGAGCATGCACTTACAAAGGTATGTAACGCTAACCAAGATGATTGGGATTTAAATATTCCATTCATATCGTGGGAATATCGCACCACTTGTAAAAGATTAATGGGGCATACACCATTTAAATTAGTATATGGGCAAGAGGCAGTCATGCCTATGGAGTACATTGTTCCCAGTCTACACATTGTAGTAGCAACAAGCATGGATGATGAAGCAGTGCTAGAGGAGAACTTAGCACATTTGATACACATTAAAGAAGATACTTTATCGTAGGGTTCCATCAGCTCGTCGAGAAGGATCAACAGAAGGATTGGCATAATCGCCACATAAAGAACAAACAATTTCAGTAAGGAGATTTGTTGCTGTTATAGGGTAGCAAGTTCTTGAAGCATCCAGGTACGTTATGGATGCACTGGTTAGGTCCATATCTTGTTAATTCTATTACTTCTGGGGGGGCAGTTCAACTATAGCAATTAGATGGAGTGATCCTACCAAAACTGATGAATGGTAGCCGACTGAAGCCCTATAGGGAAAGGTCAGAATCACACAGTGCTTAAGGCACTATTCACTTATATATATATAAAGGATGGGGTAGGAAACGAGGGCGTGCTAGGAGGAAGTGGTGGCGCAAGCATAGGAGTCAGTATCGTAGTTAGGAATCTTTGTCACGCTGGCTAGAGGGTCGCAAAGTAGTCAAATCAGCAATAAATCAAGCACAGTTAAGATAGTTAACCAACGACGCTTGTTGAAGTGACACATATTGATGGCGGATTCGACTGTTGGGTTGAAAGAATCGACGACAAATTTGGGTAGTCAATGCATGATTTGTTCCAGATGGCCGCGGTCGATTTGGTAATAATTAGGAGGGGTCGAACCGATGCTATAAGAAGGTGGTAGACGCAGGTTGGAAGCACCACTGTGCTAAGTCAAGTTGCAAAGAGTGTTGAAGCAGAATTGAGTTTGAGCACTATTGAGTGAATTGTGCAATCTATAGGGTGAAGGAGAGAGAGTATCATGACTATGGGGAAGTGTTGTGGGATGTAGAGTAACCTTGACACGATAGATTTTCTAGTGAGAGTGACTCGCCAATTCGACCGATTACTATTGTTGAAGAAGTTTCCAGCATGCAGATTGGATCATCATCTATCCCAACAAAGAAGTGGCGGGGGAAGAATACAAGCTCCCCAGTGTCGATAAAGAGACAAAATGAACATCAGTGAGGGCACAAGAAGACACAGACACCCAGATGAGGACATATAGATCTGGGGTTGTAGAATCAGCAGTTCGCACCGGCGTCTCTGTTAAGGACATCCAGGGCTACATCGCTTCAACCCGACCTGGTGCGAAGCCCTGATGGCTCACTAAGAACCAGAAGTATTAGCCGAAGATGCCACCACTGCCAAAAGGGATGGTGTGCAACACCGATATTGTCCTATCCCTAATGAAGATGAAGTACAAGGACCATGACCTGTTGGCGTTACAGGACGTCGCAAATGAGCCCTATGAGTTGTTACCTTCGGTCGCAGGAGGGTCCACAGTACGTATCCCACAGCCATGGGCGCAAGGATTGGATAAATCCGAGCTGCTGGGACTCATTAACATGATGCACTTTGGGCAGTTAAACGAGGAAAATTCCTGCGATAAGAAGCTTTTGGCCTGCTTTCATGGAGGGACGATGTGGTTGGACACACTAGTTGTAATCACAGTAGACTTGATTTCATAGATTATAGGGTTTCCAAAGGATGGGCTAGACCCATCGCAATATTTCAAAGGAAGAGATAATGATAAGTGGCTTGTCGCAAGGTTGAAAGAGAGGTTCGACTTGCAGCGCGACAAGAGGGTCTACTAGATAGACAGTATATATGAACGAGCACTCCAAATTGGGGCACGTATTCTTGCCAGCAAGATTGTAAGAAATAATCACCCCATACAGTGCACTTTAGGGGTAATTGCATGTGCATAACAATGCGCAGAAGGGGTACAAATGAATTGGTCCCTCTTTTTGTTAAACCAATTGACCAAGGATGTGGTAGCAGTTCAGGTCGAACAGCGGCCTTTTGCATATAGCTGTCTATTGATCCTCATCACATTGGTGGCTTGGATGGAGCCATAGGACTACCAAAGGATGGATGTTGAAGTTGTTAAGGTGTGCAAAGGCACACGGTCTCAAAACTTGTGGTGGGTTGAGGAGCCTAGTAGGCAAGAGGATTACACGATCCACATTTGGGTATACTAGCAAGTCCTGTAGGGGAAAACTGTCAAAGTTCCTCGACTGACAAATGATTCCGCATCCCAATATCGAAGGATCGCTTGGTTCACCATAGGACCGCATACCATTCATGTACAAGCTCGCTGTGACCCAAATAAACAGTGGTTACCAATGTCTTATAAGGTGACGGATGAGGAATTATAGGCGGCAATTGATGACTAGCCTGCAGCATGGTGGGAGCCAGTTAGTGCCAACAAGGTGTCAACAGGACCGCCAAAAGATGCACCAGATGATCCAATATGAAGAGTTGACTAGCAAAGTCACCATGACTCGGATGGAAAATCATCGGCAGATACCCTACTGACCCAGAGGCACAACACATCCTTAAGGATATAAGGATTAAGAGGAGAATGGAGTAGGATGTGAGCAACAGAACCAGATCTGTGATGGAGGCATAACTACAATAGCTTATCAAGGCCATCACCGACTCATTTGACACCGTAGTGAAAGAAATGAGGAAGTCAGCCCATGAAGGCTTTGCTGAGGTACGCACAAAGTTAGATTCCATATACAATGTTGTTTCACGAAAATCACGACAGAGTCCCACTATGCAGGACACAATGTCAATTAGTACCGAGCCATGGGTTAGGAATGTTTAGATTCCCCCAACTGTGATTGACGCTAGACAAGAGGACATGAATTCCTCACTGCAGCAACCATAGAAAGTTGTGCTGGACATCAATAAGTTGTCCACTCAGACATTAGTACACATGCAGTGGGTTACCAACTAGGAGTTGTCCGGTCATCAGAAGGATATCAACGAACAATACTTGCGGTTGTAAGTGGGAGAGGAGGCACTGCGAAAAGAGGTGGAGGAATTACGCATAGGCAATATTGATGGCTGCTAAAGAGCACAAAAGGACCTCAAGGCGAAGACGGTGGAAGAAATAACAGAGCTGAAGAAAGAGATTGATTGCCTTGTTATTGAAAAGGTGCAACTATTTTCTAGTCATGGTGAAGTGGAAGACGCAGTTACGGAGGCTTGTCAGCACATCCCTGAAAGCACCATGGAGTTGGATGTCATAGAAAAGGAAAAATGACTCGGAACAGTTATCGTGCTACGGCAACAGGATAACACCCATATTAATGATCTTGTCTACCCAGATACACCACCAGAGCAGGTCGTGGAACATAAGAGTGCCATCAAGGAGATTGTGCCACAGTTCAAAGAAATGAAGCAGGACACCAAGAAGATTGCTGAGGCGACGACACAATTTTGGGGTATTGTCGTCCAAGACGAACAGTTAGAGCAACTGACAAAGTAGTTGCAGGAAGCTGAGGGACAATTGGAAACATTGAATATGGCACTGCAGAATATGCCACCAATTGTCCAGCTTACACGATTAGCAGAGCTAAGGGAGCTACAACAACGCGTTGGCACGGTGCAGGAGTAGCAATGAAAGCACACTGATCATCTTGACGAGTTCCAGGACATTGGTGCTCAGTTATCAGTAAAATCATTTTCTACGCTACAGGCTGCGCAGGAGGGAAAGAAGGAAGTGAAGTCCAAGCTAGTTGAGCACTCGACAAAGCAATATTTGCTGGGAAGCCAGGAACTTGCTGAAAAAGTCAAAACATAGGTCGCTGAGACCATACAACAGTATGAAGATTTCAAGATCAAAGCCAGTGAATACACCATGTCCAACTGAACCCCTGTCGACTGGGTTTTGTTGGTTGGGTTTGCACCAATAAGAACATTACAAGTTGACCATTGGAAAATGTTGGAGAACATTGCACAAGTTATCTAATTGACCATTGAGGAAGATAATCTACTATTGAGGAGTAATTAGGTTTTGCATTGTTGTTGTGGTGGCCGGTGAATGCAAAGAAGAACAAGATGTTGAAGTTGAAATCATGGAACTATGTGGGTTGGCTAAGAATTCCACTCTCGTCAACCACTCCTACGTTGATATTTTGACATTTTTTATGGATAACATTTTACAATGAACTTGATAATATATATCTAATCTCAAATGGCAGGTTTTGATTTGATTGTAACTAAGATTGTAGCACCAACATTCAATATTTCCTTATGATACTTTGTGATCAATTTTGGGCATCATTGTAGTATTAGTCATGGTAGCAAAGCATATCCACATTAGGACTGGTGCATTAATAAGACTTATCGTAAACCTTATTTACTTCTTCTATTTAAGTATTTACTTAGCTATAAGTAGTTATTTATTTTTGAAAATACCAAGGGTCTCTAAGCAATGGATCGCCATATTCATTTATACTTTAGATAGGATGAAAGAGTTCATTCTCTTTTCTCACTGATAGATGATGATTTTAAGGATACACAAGGCTATAAAATCTTACGTGGTGTTTATATATAGAGAATTATTTGCTTGGTTTTGTTGGAATATCATAATAATAGAGTATATTTGATTATTATAGAAATCACATGACAACAAGACCTGATATACATCCACGGATTATATCCAAAACCTTCCCTTTTGGTGGCCCTAACTTTCACATCATAAAACATGTATAATGGTAGCAAGGAAAAATAGAGACCTCAATCCTTGTTACAACAATAGTAGTGAGGGAGTAAAGGAGAATGGTTACCATATGCATATATGATAGAACCTCAATCCATGCATTTAACCATATTTTGAAGGAAAGATATTTGAATGAAGATTATTATGGCATATGATGTGAATAAACACTCAGTTTGGTTGAGTGCTAGAACATGGATGCGTTAGAGGTCCTCTCTCTCTTTTGTTTTCCACTTGGATATGAAATAACTTACCCCCACATTGAGATGGTCCTTGATACTTGTTGGATTCTCAAGTTGAACTCATCATCCAAGAATAAATATAAACACACAACAAGCATAAAGAAGAGAATATATTGGATGAAACGTTTAGTTGGTTTATTCATTCTTGAGATAATGTATTTATACAATATCTAAGATGGTTAGAGTGGTTACTTTCAACTGCTCATTTGTTAATCCTTAATACAAAACAATGATGATGTTAAGGGGCCTAAAGGATCCCCACCAACAAAAATTTGTTTCATCCTGGAAGTGATCAAGTAAGAAGTAAAGAAGCAGGATGTGTTTCTTAAGTATTACAGTTTAATCAAGTAATAGTCGATGAAGCCTCACCCTTTACTCAACTAGCTAGACCCATATTCAATGGCTCAATCGAAGGTTTTTTGTCTCTCTCTTCACCATATCTCTGCTTTCAACTTCTCAACTATCATTTAGGAAGTTCTTCTGCATTTCTGCAGCGGGGGGCATGATATATTCAATTGTTACTATGTCATCGTCTTGCCTTTAAATTTGTTTATCTATGCAGTGTAAGATATCTTCTGCTTTAATGTCTATCAACATCTTGATTTATTGCGAAGGTTTTTTTTAATTGTTTTCAAATATCACTGGACTGCACTATGCATGTTTTTGTCATGGTCATGGCTAACTATTATACACGATACTAGTTGTGACTGACTACTATGGACCTGACTGACTCGACTCAATTGAAAATGGTCGACAAGAGACCAATTTGATTTACATAAAATAGAGCGAATCACCTACCTCAAAAGAGACTCACTTTTAGCCCCTCCCTAAACTTAAAAAAATTAAGATAGAGTCCCTTGTTAGCCATGATTCCATCAACCACAACATAGAATCCAATTACATATTTAATGATCGATGACATAAAATATAAAGTAACCTATTGAATAATAAAAAAGGGCTGCAGGGCAGCTCAGTCCCTACAAAGGTAGTTAGGAAACATAGCTAAATTAATAAGCATAGACGAAGATAAGACAAAGGAACGATGTCGTTAAAGTATTTTGAACTGGGGGTAGACGCTTAGAGGGATTTCGTTAAATTATTTTGAATGCGATGCTTATACATGTTCCTAATTAGTATGTGTTTTTTTCTTTATTGTGATATCGATCACACTCGTCTTTCCACACACCCATCGCGCCCATTTCGACACAGTTAACCTGGTTCCTGTCCAGGACGGAGTGGTCAGATGCAGAAGGCACCCTATTTCCCCAGAGGACTCTCCTCTCCTCCTACTGGCTGTTGGTTGGGACATACTAATGGAGAATTCACTAAATCAAATCCCAAGCGAGGGTAAATGCACTATAACTTGATACACTATCATTCCCTCTACCCGGTGTGCCCATAGTAAAAGTGGGAAAATTAAATAAGAAAAGGTGGCATGGCCTTGTTTATCAAAGTGGTAAATTCGGAAAGCAAAGGTGGCATATCCAACTGCACGAACCTTGCAAACTATCCACGTTGTAATCCTTTGGACCTAGTGGAACACGCAACATGAGTGGAATGTCCATGAGAATATTGTCGCTTATTATTTTCCCTGGAAATGAAATTACCCTTAGAGGCAACTGACACATAATAAAAGCTCATGCACAAGGGAAGTATGCAGAGGTAGACACCCCTAACAAAAAAACACAAGTCATGCAGGCAGAGAACAGGGCAGACTGACCATAACAAATTGTAAAAAAATGAAGCACTCAGAATGTAAAAATGATGCGTGTATGTCTAGCAATAAAGACATCCCATAGTTGGGTAACGCACCATTTATATGTATTTTTAGCCCTTTTATTCCCATCCTAACTGATTTTCTGAAATACCTTTGGCTCTAATAGAGAATTGCATATGCATTTAGCTACGCACACATTTCCTACCTTCTGAGAGAATTCGATATCTACAACAATAGTTAAATGGTTTAGAAAGAAGGTTGGAGACCACAAAGATGCTTTTTCCAGTTTTTGCAATCACTTGAGTAATGATATCCAACAGCTTAACATTGATTTTTCAAATTCCGACTTGGATTCAATATAGATTCCTCCAGGTGAATATTTCGCAATCAAAAGGTTTGCATGATACTCTAATAATAATTCTGTAAGATTGAGATTGCTTGAACTAGGAATTGGAACTGGCGATCCTAAATTGGGAGAGATAGAATTAGGATATTCATTATCAGAATGGGGGTTGGCTAAAGACCCGAGACTTGGAATCTGTTTTGGCTGAAACTAACTCGTAAACATCATGTGTTATGTTTACAACAATCTTTGTTCTATGGTAGCTGGTAAATTATGATTAAAAGTATAGTTGAAACCATAGGTAAAAAAATCCCTTACGAAGGAACAACACACAGGAGAAAACAAAAGATAGTATGGTGTTGTAGCATACTTGGCGAGAGGTAGAAAAGAGAATGTCGACCACAGAAGGCTATGATTAATCTTCAGTGAGATGCATAATATGCCAAAGGGATGCAAGATGCACAGTGTACACCAATAAATGAATATGAGTTCCATTCATGGCATTTACATGAATAATAATGAAGGAAAAAGAAGCCCATAAAAAAATGTTATGGGAGTGGCGTTTGAATTGCAGTGGAGTTATTTCTTTAATGGGTGCAGTTTCTATTTTGCTTGTTGTCGATACTACAAAAACCATTGGAGGGTTCAACAGGTATGATGTAGCTTGCTTTACTACAAAAACCATTGGAGGATTCAACAGGTATGATGTAGCTTGCTTTCTTGAAAAATTAATTACTTGAATTTATAAAAAATAAAAGGGTGGCAGCTCAAAAGAGGATTCCCACTACTTGAACATCCCCTCGACCTAAACAATGTTGTTTATTTCTCTTTTGGTATTGAGCGTTGAGAGAAATTACTGTATTTTTTAGCTTTTTGGAGGAATAAGGAATGGATAGAAGAAGAGCTCTTAGAAAACGCCCAAATAGCGAGTCTACAGGGAAATAAAAACACAACCAAACATAACATCTCCACATAATAAGAACACATTGTAGATGATTATGATGAAAATCGACATACTGATAATGAGGGAGAGTAACGTTAGCATGTGACAACCGAAAGTTCCTGGAATAATTGGCAGGTCCCTGACATCAAATAAAAGAGGAAAAAAAGAGAGCAATGCACATAAGAATAATGATGCAGATCATCGATGCAACTCGATGGTAGAGATGACAGGCTGAGAATACCACCAAGAAGAGGGGAATGTGGCAACAAGGGGAAGACTTATACCCCAAAAATGAAATAGGAACTGATGACAAGTACACAAGGGTGATTGCAGATAGGCTTGGGGGAGTCCTAGGGCCAAATTGGATACCCCAAACACAGATCACGAGTTACATGAAGCCCTCATGGCGAGAGATAGCATTAGGGGAATTTTGAGGTCTAAAATGGGCCTCAGAAGAGATATAATAAAATATAATGAGATAGGCATTTTGTGGAGAACATATATTTACAGCTCATCTCTTACACTATAACCAATGCAACTATGATTAAGTTAAATTGAAAAGATGTCTAAAATAAAACTAATAAAAAAATCATCTTTGATATGACTAAAAGTAAAGTACTTTTGAATACATAAATTACTTTTGAATATAATATGATGAATATACTTATAAAATGTACTCATAAAATAAAATATGTTAATTTTGAAATTGGAAACATAAGTTACTTTTTCAATATTCAAAATATGTTTTTAAACCATGTATTTATAATTTTGAATTTTAAACATAAAGTTAAATTTAAATGAATAAATTGTCATTTCTTATATATATATATATATTAAAAATAAAAATTAATTTTAAAATATAAATATAAAACTATAAATTAAAAAAAACAATAATTTATTTTTCAACTTTTTAATACACTTTCAAAAACACGTGTAAACTCATTTTTAATAGTTTCTTATGATATATATTATGTATATCACATATTATTTTAAATGCAATAATTAATAACATCATTAAATAAATTAAAAAAAAAGTGTTTATATTGGGATGAAGGAATAGTAAATTAACTTCTACCACGAAAAAGTTGAGTTAATATTAAGTAAATGAGATTATATGTAGTTCGGAATGGCGGAGCGGCTCCTGATCAGCGGCTAGGGTTTCCCTAGCCACCGCCTCCCTCTTTGCGCAGAGCCAAGCTTGGCTGGATCACTAGCTGCTGCTCCTCGTCCTCAGCGTGGGGTTTGGCTGCCGTTTCTTTCAGCGTGGAGTTCTCTCAGGAAATGGGCTCTCATGCCGAGCTCACCGCCTTCAAGGCCCTTGTTCAAGTTGTTGCTCCTTAGGAAGCTTCTCATTCTTCTTCCAAGTTCGTGAAAAAGATGGACGAGATCCCTTCTCTGGAGCTCTCTCCTTCGGATCCATGCCAGAAAGCTCTCATCCTCTCTGAGCAAGCCCTCATTGGTAAGTTCATAGGGTTGTGGCCCAGCCCTAAGGTGGTGGAGATTTGGATCGCAGAACATTGGAACCCTCTTCTGCAAGGACAGGTCTCTCTCTTTGTAGCTGGTCGAGGGTTTTTTGTATTCTTGTTCTCAAATAAAGAAGAAAGAGACCTTGTATTTCATTCCAGCCCTTTCTTCATGGGATCGAGAGGTCTGTTATTAGCCCCTTGGTCTCTGGGGTTTAACCCAGAAGCAGAGATCACTGCCGCTCCATTCTGGGTAAGACTTCCTAACCTCCCCCTTCATCTTAGGGGGAAAAGCACTCTAATTGACATTGGTAATAAGCTAGGTCGCTATCTAGATACTGTAGAGCCAAAAGGGGGTTAGTACAGATGTGCCCATATCTGCGTAGAGGTGAATCTAGAGAAAGGGCTCCCGGAGGCCCTAAAGCTCACATTAGGAGAATGGAGCCACATTCAAGAATTGGACTATGAGCAGATCCCTTTCAAATGCAACTTCTGTCATGTATACGGCCACTTCGCTAAAAGCTGCCCCATGCTTGCAGAACCATGGGAACCAGCAAATCTCCCAGCTTCCAAAGATACAGAGTTCTAGACGGTCTCTAATCATCACCATCCTCCCCAGCGAAAGGAGCCTCAAGCGTCTCAGCAGAAGGTTTCCCAAGATCACTCTCCTCTTACAGATACTCCACGGCCAGAAAACAAAAATAGTTTTGTAGTTCTCCAGGAAGATGAAGCACAAGAACCTGAAGTTGTAGCTGTCCAAGAGCAGGGCAGCCCTGGTCCCATTGGCTCCTTGGAGGCAGTTGAACAAGTTTCTCCAAAACCTGCTTCCCCATGTTCAAAGAAAGATCCCATCAATTTGGTTCGCGGGACCTCAGCCTAGGCAGGATCGGCCTCCTTGGTCCCTTCGTCAGAGGGAACCTCCAAATCTGAAGACTTTTTAGCTCCTTCTCCTCCCCTCACTAGAGGGTGAAAGACAAATAAAGAACGTAGAGAAAAGGAAGCAGCCTTAAACATCAGTGCGGGCTCCCAGAAGAAATTGGATCCTTTCATTAAGGGGCACTCCTCTCCGCATGTTTAATGTTTTGTTTCTGTATTCTTCTTTGCTCACAATTCATGAGAGTCTACTCTTGCAAGCAGTCCTTTTCTCGAAATAACATCATAAACATTTGGGATTCATTTCTCAAAGCACTTTTAAGAAGGCGAACTGTTATAATAGAGGTCATCATCCTTCTGTTTCAGAACTCCTCTTTGTACGCCTGGCTGGGCTATAGCCTTTTTTAAATCAAAAAATTTTTCAGTTTCTGTTAAAAAAAAATGAGATTATATGTAATAAACATTATTATTATATGTGATAAAAATTATAATAATATAATATCTTTTTTTTTTAACAGAAACTATGAAAGGTTTGATATTAAATAGGCTGTGCATAGCCATACATTACATAAAAGCATTCTCTAAGAGTTCATGCTGTTCTGAAAAGGAAAAGTCAAAACAAGGCCAAAGAGATGACCATAAAAAGCCAAACAAAGTTTTTACATAGCTGCTAGAAATAGAGGTAGTATATACCCTAATAAACTGCTAATTAAGAAACAAACAAAAAAACATGGACTGTCAAAACCATTAAAATTTTCCTGGATGCTTCAGAGGCTGAGCAACTGATTCCTCCTCCATAAGGTGAACTGCCCCTATGGGATTTTCATTTGCTTGACTTCCTTGGTTCATGTTTACCAAATGATGGAGGTCCTCCTAAATCCGGTCCACCTTACCCATTATTTCTTTGAGATTCATCTCTGTGTCGTCAATTCTGGAGTCATGATTGCTAATCTAGTCAGAGGTGTAACTAACCACCTCCACCTGATTCTTGATTTCTTGTGCAATATCTTTGCTTTCCATGATACCAATTGCCACCATTTCGTACAAACACCTAAGATTTTTCTTCAAATCAACAAGAACGACATTTTCATTTGCATGGTCCATTCTGTCTTGTCTGGAATTGGGGTTGGCAAGAGTTAATCTGGAGAAACTACTGTGGAGATCCCTTGTTGAACCTTCGAGCTCTTGAGCCTGCTCACCACAAAAAAGACCACTGAGGACAGAAGTGAGAGTGCTAAATTCCTGCTGAAGAGAGTCACTTTCTTTTTTACTGCGAAAAGAGAGAGTGCCGACCACTCCTTCCTTCCACCCAGAACACTTACACCCAAAAATTGAATTGTTTCCTTCTATGAAAGGATGACCTTCAACGGGAATGCTGAACACAATGCCTGAGTTTAAGCACCACAAAGGACCACCGCCTTGTGAAGAGCAGTAACAGGTTAAGAAGGAAGCTAGATCTAACCATTCCTTGATGAAGACCTTGGTCATAGGAAAAGACTCCCACGGGATCCCTTGAACAATGCCTTCGTCGACACCAGAAATGATAGCCAACAGAGTCCTCTCTGGAGAATACACAGAGCGAGAGGAAAGCACACCGTTAACAAAAGAAGCATGGAGATATGGGAAACTTCTGGAGGAATCCATATTGAAAAGGATGAAGAGACCTGGAGCGTGCGATCTAGGAGTGCAATAACGCTGAGGGATATGGCTCATAAAAGCAGCAAGGATTGAGGTAAGGCCAGTGAGGAGTGGAGACCACACGTCGGCAAGGAGGGGAGCATGTGAGCAACGTAATAAAACCTTTGAGCCTTCACAAAATTTGATGGGAATGGGTTTGGTACCACAAAAATCAAACCTTTGATTCCACAAGTTCATTAGGGGATGGGTTTGGTTTTTATGCCTAAACCATTGAGGCAATAGTGACCCTGAGGGAAGGAGGCCCCTACATTAGCCAAAGCATCTGCTGCGACATTATTTGCATGAAGAATGTGATAGAATTCATAATTTTTCGATAGGAGAGGGATGATTTTATCATATAGTCATTGACACTTTATGGAGCCTAAGGTGTATCCATTGATCATTTTATATATGACATGTCTTGAGTCTCCAAATATCGCTATCCTTAAGAGATCAATATTAGCTAGAATTTCCATTCCCTGTAGGAGAGCCATGCACTCGACCTTGTTGTTGGTCCTATGTCCTAGACAACCAAGCAAAGGTTTGTTCGATTTGTCCTTCGAGATCCAGATGGATCCCCCCCCGCACCTGCCACCCCTGATATAATATCTTATTATGATATAATAGTTCATTCAAATTGCTACATTAAGGTTTTATGCAGGTATTTGGTTTTGTAACTTGAATGTACGTGTTTAATTTATGTTGGTATAGATGTAAGTGTTTCAAAGGTTAACAAGTGATATTAAAATATGAACCCTGAATAATACCTAAATTTTAAAAAAATGGTATGAATATTAAAATTCAACCAAATGAATATATATATATAGTAATTTATTATAATATTTTATTTTATTTTTGTAAAATAAATAAATAAATATTTTTATATTTAAATAATAATTATAATAGATTATTATTATATATAGTAAGTATTTAAAAAACAAAAACTATTAATCATCAAATTGTTTTTACTATAAAATATTAAGTGATTTTGATTTTAAATAAAGATTTGACATATATATTTTAAATAATGAAAAAATAATTACATAATTTTAGTTTTGAACAAAACATTTACTTTTTTATATTTGTAATTTATTTTATATTGAAATATACAAAAGTAATTATATTTGAATAAAATATTTAATTTTTTGGTATTTGTAATTTATTTTATATTGAAATATTAAAAGTACTTTTCTTTCTAATTACTTTAAGAGTATTTTAATACATTTATATTATATTCAAAATAATCTATAAGTACTATTTTCATAATGAGTACTTTACTTACAACATCATATAATTAACTATGAGTTTTCACTTAGCATTTACAATTTGACAAATAAACATCTTTAAGGCAACCAATGCCACCTCAACTATTATATATGGTGTCATCTTGTAGAATGTGATTGGTTCTTTTAAAGTGGATTTTGATAGTACTTTTTTGTTTTGAGGCCCATTTTGTCCTCAAAATTCCCCTAATGAACACCAGGCTTATTGAGAAAATGGTATTAATTGTTAGAAAGTGGTATTAATTATTACTGCATACTCCCTTTTCCAAATAAGTATGATGGTTTGTTTAACTATGTTTGGTGAGAAGCTCAAAATAGAAATATGAAGTTTGGTATTAATTGTTACTGCATGCTAAAGTTCTCGCTCACCTCCATACTTGTTGAACCCAAATTATCAGGTTGAGGTTTCACTATAGCGGTGGCCTTATTCCCACCCCTACTCACTCTTGAGTGGGAAAGGAAATAACCAATATGAAGGTATAACTTTTCATATTCTCGCAGGACAGACAAAAAATCCGCTTATGTATGAATCAACCTAGGCTAGTACTTAATTTTAGTTTTGAAACTCTTTCCTTTTCTGTTGCCTTTGCCTTTACTACTAGGGAACGAGCTATATCTATAAAGAGATCCGCGTTGATCAATTGGTTAAAGATCAATCACTTCAATTGATGAGTCCACAAAGCCAACTAGCCCAGAGACTTGCTTAGATGCTACCTTTTCCTATAGTTTTTTTGCTCTTACTAGTAGTGCCTTTGGTTGTGCTCTTGCCTTTCTCTATACGAGATACACTGATGGACCAACAAAAATATTGTGAACATAAATATGAAGTTTGGAATAGCATGGTATCTATTTATAAATGTACCATTTGTAGAAACAAAAGGAGCTCGATTATCAATTACAAACATAAGTGAGAGGAACAACAAAATTACATATTACTATCATTTTGTTGTCCTCGTAATTGTCCTGTAAGCACTTATTTATCTATTGCATCTTTTATCTAGCCCATCGTAGCAATAAATTATGCTCATGGTTACATAGGAGAAAGTCATTTGACAATAACACATATAGTAAGAAGTAATCTAGTTAAACTGCACTTGCAGCTAAAGTTATAAATAGAGAAAAATTATGAATATATAGGCTTTCAGATCCATATTTGAAACCAAGGTGGTGTTCAAACTTTAGAGTTGTATCTTCACTTGGATGATCTTATGAAGATGATAATTGAAACTTTTGAAATTAATCTAAGTATTATCAGGGTTGTGAAAACGAAGAAGTGTTTGCTTACTTTGTATATGTATTTGTGCAGGCTTCAAGATATTCTCCACTGCAAACTAGCTAAGGCAAATTTGCTTCAAAGTTATGAAACCTCATAAGAAGGAGAAACAAGTTGGAACACCATAAAATAGCACATGAAAAGCACAAAAAGAAGCGTGAAGATTCTTGAAGAGTAAGTGAAAAATCCTAAAGAGAAGTTGAAGATTTGAAGAAGTACAGAGAATCGATAGTGAAGTCAAGGTTGCTGGACAGAATTTGTTGTCCATCGCAAACTTCCCCAGATATAATGACAAAATGTTACGAAGAAGGTGAAGAATAATAAAGGGCATGCACTGCCATTGCTTGAACCAAGCGGTGGCCACCGTTTGGCATAATTTATGGTACTTAAATAAATGCAGGTAGTCCTCGAGAAGTGATACCATTAATGGTATCATGAACGGCTATTTAAGTTTAAGTCTTTTCCTATGTTAAAACTTTGCGTTTTGTACTTGTCAAAAAGCAAGCAAGCAAGAGGAGAGCAATAACGGTTCAAATTTTCATCCAATAAGATTGGAGGAAAATAATATATAATTAATCAATCCATAGATAAAATTGAAATACTATGTCAAAATTTTTATGATACTACACAAATACACAAAGTCAAATGCAAATTAATAGAAAATCAAAACCAATAAGAGTCAACCATAATTAGCATCAACATACCAATTTTAAAAACTTGACAAATTGTGAAGATCGACCCTATCAACAACAATTTGTACATGTACAAGTTCAAAAGACCCATATTTAATACAAATATTAACCACATTTCAACCACATTATGATATAGATATATGCCAACCTAAATTATATAGAGCATACCATCTCTAGAAGTCAGTTACTGGCTTACCAACTAATACACCATAGACCATACTGTCGACCGAAATATAATATCTTTTTCGAACACAATTGAATTGCCTTCTTGAGAAATCAATGACCTTATGATCTTTAAGTAGATGTATATTGTGCAATCAAGAAAAGTAAATAATTGTGAATTGGCTCCTTGTCGACTAAAAGTAGTATGCTACTAATCAAAAGTCGTGACCTTTCATTTCCCACACATGTGGGGTATTATTTTTCTTACTTGAAGGACACATGGCTTGGATGTTTTGGGTGATATTTCACTCCATGGTGCATTTGATTGGTGGATACTTGGGGTGATGAGATGTCTTGGCCCACTTGACCCCATCACATGAGGAGAGACTCTTCATTTTCCGATAATTTTGACTCTGGTATCATGACAGATTTCTAATTGAAATGACTCTGGTATCATGACAGATTTCTAATTGAAATGAAAGTTAGGAAATCCTTGCCCTTCATGACAGGTTTCTAATTGAAATGACTCTTGTATCATGACAGATTTCTAATTGAAATGAAAGTTAGGAAATCCTTGCCCTCCTTGCCCTCAAAAGGACAAGCCCTCCGGACCCTTGTCATTTATTGAGACTGTGTTTGAAGATTCACTTTAAGGATATCTTTCCCTATCACTCAATACCGTGATCTCCATAGCAGGCAGGGGGGACCAACCCCACGATCTTATAAGTGGCGAATGCGCATGTGGTGGGTTAGTAATGCTGAGCCTAAGCTACAGCCGGGTTAGCTCCAACCGCTGCTGAATAAACTCAGTGAGCTTCGTAAACTTCATCTACTGGTGGTACCGCGAGGGTGCTTGGAAAATGTGGACACTTGGATGACTTCGTGCATGATTGACTCTTCATTTTCGATACATGGAGGAACTTGGACCTTTTTTGGACACCTTGTGTGGACCTTGGGTCTCTAAAAGAACCAATAATTGAGAGGAGAACTTTGTATAATAACCTAAATAGTATGGTCATGGTTATATGGAGGGAGGGTTTTTATACCTTATAGGGATAACTAAGTCAATTAAATTTCAATGTTAACATTGAAACCCACTACAAACATGAGATAACTAATATAACTAAATAGAACCGACACAATTAATAGAGAAATATACAACTAAAAAATTAAGTGCAAGCATCATAAAGCAACAAGTAAGGAATAACTAGATATTCAATGGTTGTCCTCGTATGATATTCATTTAGCGTTTCTCCTATAGATCACCTCCCATTAATCTATTTTAACCAACACACAAAGAATAAACAAAATATTAAAATAAAGTAACATGCATTTTTTACTAAATAATAATTAATTAAATAAACATGCATTTCAATGTATACAAGACTCTAGAAAGACTAAAGTCCAGAAATACTTAAATGAGCTTCTCTTCGTTTTGATAATAATTTATTATCTACTAAACAAGGCCAAAAAGATGAAGGTGAAATCTCTTACGGCCCTTCCCCCCTCACATCACTCTCAATTCCCCAATGCCCAATCTATCTACTAGAAAATAATTGAAACAAACATAGTAAGACTCATGCATAAAACTACAAACAAAACAAAAATTAAGGTAAATGAAAGTTTATCGTCGAAAAAATAATTTATATCAATGAAGTTTATCATAAAAAAGTGCTCCAAACTATAATACATTTGTCTTATAATATACATTATCAATTTTTTTCTTCATAGAAGCTTGTGTATAAATCTTAAGTGGCTCATCCATTTCCACTTCTTCATCTCTTAAGCCATGCTATGCGTTGATTGGATTTGCATCCTCTCACACATTGTATGTCTGGTCTGGTACTCACGACATGAATGCTACTGTATGAGGGCATCGCCTATAATAACAAAATTGATTAAATTTATATGATCATTTATTAATCATTGAAGTAGTTCATTAATAAAAAAATACCTTTGCAATGTTATTTACTTGGTGCACTAGTCGACACCATTGGAATGGATGGCATGTGCTCCTCTTCTCGTAGAGACTCCTCAATTGCATGCTTTGTGACTGAAACAACGCCAAAATTTATAAGTACACAATCGTAAATGTATAAGTACAAATGTTTAGAAGTACGATATTAATAAGCATATGATTTTATAGCCATATTACCCTCGCGGGCATGCATAGCACCATCATGGGGTTGCACTACACTATCATGTGGTTGCATGGGCACACCATGTTCTGGTTGCACTCCACTATCATGGTGTAGGTGTCTACTCATGCCCTCATTATCATTGTTTTCCCCCTATTTAAAACAAACAAACACATAAATTCATGGGTGATATCAAACATGAATTGATTTTACAATCAATGAAGGGTTAAAGTCGATTGATTTTTATTTACCATGTCTTGCAAAGTGGATCTTGGGTTTCTCCCCATTCTTCTTTGGAATTCAACCACAACATGAAATACGAACTTGAAATCAAGTTGGTGGCCTTCCTCCGTGGATGCAGTTCTAAACATACCCCTTGCATTGCATAAGAGTATGGTTTTCTATTATTGTCTAGTACAATTAAACAAAAGTTTGAAGGTGATATGAATGATATTGTTTGGATGTTTTACTCACAGTTCTTGTTAATTGTAACTTCATATAGCCACGTTGGCCAAGTTTTTACTACCCATATTTCTTAAACATTTCCTTGGTGGATTCTGAAGTGTCAAGGAGCCTATGAAAAGTTTCAAATGTGTTATATATCACAATTTTATTTAAAACTAAATACAATTTGAAGTATTAAATTCAAAATGTAATGTACCTTGCTCGACCAGGTGGAATTTTTACTTCTTTTTTCATTTTTTTCTCTTTTGCATCATTGATTAAGGCCTTCCACTACCTATCAAGAATCATGGGTGGACACTCATACTTAAGGTTCTTTTTCAATTGTAACCTATACATTCCCCTCACAATTTTTAAATATTGGTCAACCATTACAATGACCATGCTTTTTTTGAAAGTACATGCCCCATGCAGACCTTCAAGGTAGTCTGTAGGTGATTTTTCAAGTTGGAATTTTCGGAATTCCACCTTGTGCATATGGTGGACCCAAACAACTCCAACACATTTTCATTCATGTATTTATAAAAGGTGTTGTTTCCTACATGCGAAATGATATCATCGTTAATTTAAAAATAATATTCTAGAATATGTATGTATAAGATATATAACATGAAACAATTAAAACATTAAAAAATACTTGGGATTTTTGGTGTCTTGATTGGAACGGTGCGCTCATTCACCAAGAATGTACATAGATGAGTCACCATCATGGGAAGAATCAACGATCCAATATATGAACGCATAAACTAATCAACAAGGTCACCTATGTCATGATTTGCAGGGCATGGTTGTGTGACATCCTCGAGGAGGCATATCATGGAACATTGAATGTGTAGTCCTATCCCAAGTATGGCGACTATTGGTGAGAGGTGGAGAGTTGAATATCCTCATAAGTATATTTTGTATCATGGTTGGATGTTATAGCATATGTGCATCACTACTACCAACATTGAGCTCAACATTGAGCTCAAGAGATGGAAGTTGTAAGTGAGGTGCCAAAAAATCCTATATAAGAAAGAAAATGTCATTTCATTTAGATTCTAAAGTTTGTTGTTACATCAAAACCTGCATATGTTGATGAAAGTTTGAAACCAAGCACAAGGCCCTATCGTCAAGAGTGGCGGTTAGTCCACATTTTTATATTACCGGAGTTGTGGCGTTTATACCATGTGGTTGTACCGATACTCCAACAACCCCCCTTCAGCGTAGCTCGGGGGAATTGAACCTAAGACCTTAGATCTGATACCATGTAAGGTTTTCCGTTACACCAAAACCTGTAGTTGTTGATGAACATTTGAAACCAAGCACAAGGCCCTATCATCAAGAGTGGCAGTTAGTCCACATTTTTATATTCCCAGAGGTGTGGCAGTTATACCATGCGGTTGTACCTATACTCCAACATATATAATTTAAAATTAAAAAAACCAAATATCATAATTGAACATATGTCATAAATAATCTCTTTGAAAGGTGGTACTTACCTTATATTTATATATATCTTGGATCAACTTGTTTACCCTTTCTTTGGTCTCGTCCGTTTGTCTAGTGCGAAAAAAATGAAGAATCTCTTTGTTCAATTTTATGATATCCTTTTCTACTAATGCAATCAGTTTGAGTGAAGAGTAGAAATCTTCCTCATTAAGCACAACATCACCATCATGTCCAGTTGACTACATATTTCAACAAAAAAAGTTAATTCAATTATATAAATAATAACAAATTTCACATTAAATGGAACTCAACAATGTTAATGATCATTTACTTATTTTGAGGATGGTACTTTCCCATGATCAAACTTCTAGATTATAATATAAATAGAGCCATGAAATATTAAAACGTCAATATGAAGTTGACGACACACTGCACGAAAAAGAAAAATCTAAAGAAGACAAATGCATCTACAATGAAAAACAATACACATACCAAAAAAATTTACCAACAATAAATTATTACACATAACTTGCAAATCATATATTTTAGCACATTATTGTACTATAAGACACGACATTTTATAGTATATATCATATGTAGGTTGCCTCAAATCTAAAATTGCATAGGATTCAAATGTATCACAGACAAACAAAAATAACAAAAATGAACCTACATGCAAGCAACCAAAATATTATGCATTATTTTGCACCTTTTGACATTCAATTTTAAAATTAGTTGCAACAATGTAAAATTCAATGGAAGTATCTCACTACATTATACAGCTGATCCATCCTTCAAGTTGTCCACTCTAAGTGCAAGATTGTGTTATTGCTCTGCATAGATTTGATTGGGAATTCTTCAGATATCTTGGTGCCTTGTGGACATTCTGATAGCTAAAAGTTCTTCAGCGATTTTGTTGGCCTCATTGAGATTAAGAGAAACCGAGGAATTCTCACCCCCGAGAGAACCAATTCCTGCATGCAACATCTTAATTGTCCATACATGTTCTTTGTTTTCCCTTCAATATAAGTGAAGAGTGTGTCACCTCCGCCATTCTATATTTTTTGATAGACTATTGCATGTATATGTTGTAACTCCAAATATATTTACGACACTCTTAACCTACTTGTTAACAACCAAATCTTGAATTCGGCTTTCCAACAAATGATGAGTAAGCAAATCAATTGGTTGTACCATTGGAGTAACTATAAAAGTGTGATAATTTCATTGGAAGGAACATGTTCTTTAAGTGTTTCTTCTATCAGGTGCTCCATAATAGGAAACAATTGGGTTGTGGAAGACAATGATCACATGCAATATATGTATCTGAATATTCTTGAAATCTATCTCAATTAAATAGTCCAATAGAAAATAGTTCCATGTTGAATAATTATATAAGAGTAAATATGAATATGAATGATAATTTACATGAGAAATTATGTTTGTATAAATACCCATGCAAGGGTTTTCTTGGTGATGAGGTGCCACCTTTCATAAGGTTCCTCTTCATTTACCTTTTCATTTAATTATTTAATTAATTTATCAATATCATTAATATGCATATGTATATTGTTCATTACATTGTCTTCCCCTTAAGGGAAGATTTGTCCTCAAAGCTTTATTGAAGACAAGGCTTACGTCTGATTTCTTATCTGTAATGACATCTTTTATCTTTGTGTTAGTTATTGCAACGCACGACGAAACGAAATGATGTGAGTTACAAATTACCAAGAAAAATTGAAGCAAATTTTTTTGAAGTTGTCCATCCGAGATCTATCTTCAATGGAGTTGTTTTTTGATTGCTTTGTTGGATGGAATTTCTTGTTTTATGTTTAGCTTGTTCATTTTGTTTTATTTATCTTCTGAAATCATAACTCCTTTGTTTATATTCATTTTGACCTATTGGGTGTCAATAAGGATTTTTTGTTGTTTTTTTTTACTAGAGTGGCTTCTTGTTCCTTAACTTGAATTTGTTTTCCTGAGAGTCTGGAAGCTTCCTTATGGATTTGCTCTAATTATTTCTCTAATATAATGTTATTACTCTCAATATTTTCGAACCTTTCTATTTGCGACTTTTCGTTCTCTTTTAACTCTTTGATTTGTTCTTCTAGTTGTTGATTAATATTTCTCAGAAGATGATTTTCTTCTTGCTTCTCTATAATTTTTCCTTCGAAGTATTCATTAACTTGTTTTGACTTATGAATTATTTTTAACTTCTTGACCTTTGTAACTATAACCTCTTGTTATGATTCTTTAGTCGAAATACTTCTTAAGTCTTTCTTCTTAATGTAATATTGATTTTTGCGATTTCCAACTTGTGTGCCCTTCTAATGTCATTGTATTTATGTTGGAGTTCTTTCATATGTTGTTGATGTCAAAATATCTCGGATTCTTGACTTTCCAACTTTCTATGTACTTTCGCAATTTCTTTATCCTTGTCATTTCGGAGCGCATTCAAACGTGTCAGTTCTTATTTTTCCTTACTGTCGTCAAATTCCTTATTGATACCTTGTTTTTGTGATTTTTGATTGAGACACTTTAATTTCTCAATCTATGAGAACAAATATTCCATTTGTTTTTCTTGGTATGATTATCTCTTGTCTTTAAACCCTTTGAAGATTCTATAAGTTGATTATTGTTTGTAATCTTATATTTTTATTTTGACAACAGACCAATTCATCTTCTAGTTTTTTTTATCTGAATACATGAACCATAAGCCATGGTTACAATTGGACTTGGATTCTTATGAAAATGTTATACTCTCCTTGATTATGTTGCTTCATCGACAATTTGGTCTTCAACATTTTTTACAGTAAATAGACCCCCTTTGACTTGGCTCTTTTGTCGATAATTTTCCTTTGACTCCTTTGATAAGAGGTAGAACAAATGGCGTGATAACCCCTAATGTAGTTCCCTTGGAAGGAATTCTTCTTTTAAATTTGACTTCTTTTCTTCGTAAAACTTCTTTGTGGACTGCATGTAGATTGGGTGGTTGGGAAGAAGGAATGTTACCCTCCCCACCCAAGTTCAAATCTTGGGTATTTACTTTTTTTTTAAAGAATTATTAAGCCTTGGGAATCACCCTTATGATATATTTTCTTAAATAGACTTGTAAGGAACTTTAATATTTTTCAATCTAAAAATACGATTGATCCTTCACTCTATAATTTAATTCTTTTTCCTTTATCATAAAACCCATTTTGTTAATGTAATGGTATTAAAAAAAATGCATGGTTTCATAATACATTGGGTTGTTTTTTTTCTCCTTTTCCTTCTTCTCCTTCTTCTTTTTACTTTTTTTATTCTATGACTTGTTTATAAAATCAAGTGTGGTTTTTATAAACCATGTATTGTTGTTTTTTCTTTCTTCTTTTTATTGTTTTACCTCTTCTATTTTCCTCAAAGACCAATATTTTAGGGAAGCCCTAGGATAATGGTTAAAAACCAAATTACAGAAGGTGTAAATAATGGCCAAGGGCCGGATCACTCTGATACCAATTTAATATCTAATATTCTCCAAAGCTATCTCAATTGAATAGTCCAATTTAGAAAATAGTTCCATGTTGGATAATTATATAAGAGTAAATATGAATATGAATGATGATTTACACGAGAAATGATGCTTTTATAAATACCCATGCAAGGGTTTCCTTGGTGATGAGACGCCACCTTTCATAAGGTGCCTCTTCATTTACGTTTTCATTTAATTATTTAATTAGTTTATCAATATTATGAATATTTATAAAATATATGTATGTATGTATGCATGTATGTATGTTCATTATATCAAAATGATTTGTACTTAATAGAGACATTTATCTGTTGTGCATCTATTCTAGGAAAAGATATTGTTGTTCAATTCAATTTATCTATCTATTCAATTTTTCCGTTAACATTCTATTACACCTTTTGGGGCAATCGCTAGTTTAGTTTAATTTCATATATGAAATTTGGTAGAAAATTGAATGTCAATCATAGTCCACGAATCAATGTATCAGTGACATAGTTATTTCATACTTCAAACATTATCCTTTTTCTTTGCTAGATCAACCCAAAACCTCCAAATATCTGTAAACAATTTACAACTATACCAAATTTATTTTATTTTCTTCGCCTAACTTATTTTTTTATATTCCATTGAATACTGGGCAAACTAGAATTTTCAAAACCATTTGATCTGGATAGACCCATACAAAGGTCAAAATTGTTTGTAACCAATGAATTCATATATTTTTGGGTTTTACAATCTCTTCCTTTTACAACCGATAAACACGTTTTAAATAATAATAAAAAGTTGTTGTTGTGTTCATACTTGTATGAAGCATTTAACGCAACAAGAAACACCATTATTATCTATGTCCTGGGAGCTTCCATGAGGGAAAATTTATATCAAAATATAATTGACATCATTGAAATTACCACATTGAAATTGGTCGCCTAGATATCAAATATCTAAATATATGAGTCTGAAATTATTTAAGTATTGAATTTAGTAGAATTTGAAATTCAAATTGAAATCTGATTATATATTTATATAAAATCGATTTACAATATAGCTATTTAGACATGAAGTCGACATATACTTTAGTTTTACATTTTTTTGAGAATCGACATGTACCACATAATGTTAGAAGCGAGACACATCTCACCTATTTGGACAATAGAAGGTGCCTCTCAACACAATAAAAATGCTATATAGATGGTCAAGTATATACTATACATAAATTATACGTTTAGATCATTGTAACATAATAGTTAAAAAAATAAACATACATAAATTAAAAAAAACTTAAATTGCTCTAGTATAATCCACTATATTATAGTATATTCTTTGAATCACTTTATGTAATATAATATTGAATTAATTTTTTTTTCCAGGAAGAAAAAAGCCTGTCCTTGATATTCATTAAGCTAAATCAAAGGGCATCTGATGTGCCTTCCCTTTTTAATTCATAGGGATACATACAAGTTATGTCATAGAAGAGCTCCTATCTGCATATACCATGAATGAGTCCCACTTCATAAGTGCTTACCTGGGGGATGGACAAACAGTGAAAAAACCAAACAATCAAACCATGATCAGGTAGGGGGGGATGACCAACTCAGTAATCCATAACATATCGAGAAAACAACAGCAACAGAATTGCAATCAAAAGGTGCCCGCTCCATAATCATCAAAGAGGTGCACACATAAATGAAAGGAGATCAAGCTCCTGTACCAAGCTAAAAAGAGCTGAAATGAGTCATGAGAGGCCATAAGGCCTTCAATAAATTCAGATTATTTTCCATATCCTGGAGCCAAAGTAAGGGCAGATTTTGATAGCCTGTCTGCGAGCTGGTTGTGTTCACAGAAGATATGGCTAAATGAAAGGTGATGGAAGCAAGAGATGAGTCTTCTTGTGTCCCTACACCAATGACTGAGAGCAGGTGGATTTAGGGCAGCAATACCCTTTGCCCAGCTGATGATGACAGCTGAGTCACGAAAAATATTCAGTTTTGGAATCCCCATCAACTGAGTAATATGCAAAAGAGCCCACAGCGCAATCAGTTCCGCTTTGGTATTAGTGGATGTACCTTCCCCCAAAGCAAACTCAAATGAATGGGACTCATTCAGGTAAAGATAGAACCCGACCCCACCAGAGCTATTGGCAGCTACCCCATCAAAGAAGCCATAGGGGAATACAAGAACACGACCAGATCCAACTGCTCTAGGTTTTTTAACCTTTATACCAGCAGGCTTATACAGCTGTGAATAATAAACGATCGACTGGATCAAACTCATAAGAGATGGATTTTTTCCTTCAAATACATCCTAGTTCCTTTCTTTCCAAACAGCCCAAATAGCAAAAAAGGGAAGATAACAGCAGACAGAGTGCTTGGAGAAGCTAACAATCCAAATACCCAAGAAGGAACTGAGTTTATCGGAGAGCTAAGGAGGAAGAAAGTGATATACATCACTCAGGTAGACAATTAAATTCTTCCACATAACACAAGAAGTAAATAAATGCTGCACACTGTCTTCACCATTGCCACAGAGAGCACAACAGCCACGTCCTATCCATCCTCACTTTTGAAGATTGTCCCATGTAAGGATCTTATTAGCCAATGCCAGCCAGACAAAACAATTGATTTTCTTTGGAAGAACGCTAGACCAGATCAAAGCATGTAATGGGTTGCCAATCAGGGGAGAAGGAGAGTGCACAATATAGTCATATACCAAATCAGCTGTTACGGAACCATCAAATTTATTATAATCCCAAACCAAGTTATCAGAAAGAGTGATGAGTCTGATCCTCGCACATTCCAGATTGCTTGTATAGTTTTCCCATAGTAATTTCTAGTCCCCGTCAATATTTAAATCCTCTGCTGTGTACCAATAGTGTTGCTGACCCGATAGTATATTATGTGCCTGAGATAGAGTAGAGATACCCAGGTCCTCAAGGAAGTCTCTAAGATATGATGGAAGCCAGGAGCTATACGGTGTGCCAATAATCGGGTCAATGCCCAGTAGTATGTCATGCCCATTACCCACTTGCCAAGCAAGACTCTTCCCAATCCATGGAAGAGTGTGTATGAAACCTTTCCAGATCACAGATGCTTGCCGAAAGGTGAATTTTTTTCCCTGAGCCATGCCACAATGGATTGGTTATTTAGATACTTGCTTATAAGGACCTGATGCCAAAGACCACAACTATGTAGGACCATCCAGAAATTCTTGGCCCTCAATGCAATACTGAACCAATGGATATTTTTGATGTCCCAGCCACCAGAGACCTTTGGCCATGAGAGGTGCTCCCAACTCACCAGATGATACCTGTGTTTGTCCCTAGTAGATCCCCATAAAAAAGGAAAGGTAAGACTTCTTAGCTTGTTTAAAACCGAGATAGGAATAGGGGCCAGGCCCAACCAGTAAACCGGGAGGCTGGACAGAACAACTTGGACAAGTTCCAGGTGACCACCAAGAGAGAGCCACTTATGAGACCAATGAAAGATTCTATTTTCATAATTTCTAAATTAACCAGTGCCAGTCACTAATCTTATAACCCAAAGGCTTGAGAAAAAATCCAAGATACTTGAAACCTGTGGATAAAGGATCCATCTTATAGGGCATAAATCAGGAGATATCAAGAAGGATATCACTATCTACATTATTGAAGAGGAAGACAGAATTTTCCATGCTAATACACATCCTTGAGGCTTTGCAAAAGGTGCTGAGAATAAAATCAAAAGCCATCCATTCCAGCAAGGTACCAGTTCCAAGTAGTATTACATCATCCACAAAGAGGAGGTGGGTAAGAGCTAGGGATGGAGATATTTTGATACCTCTGATGAATCCATTTACCCTAGCATCATTAATCAAAATACTGAGCCCTTCAATTACAAGAATGAAGTGTAGGGGGGGATAAGGGACAGCCTTGTCTGATACCTCTGGAGGCTTTGAAGAAATTGGATGGGGTTCTGTTAATCAAAACATCAAAATTTGCTGATGAGAGACAACCCATTATCCAATGGACTCCCATGAGAGGAACCCCAATTTGGATTAGTATGAGCCTAATGTAAGACCAATTTACTCTGTCAAAGGCCTTCACTAGATCCAATTTGAGGATGAGGGTGTAAGTATTTTTTATTTTAATAGCATGTAGGGTCTCTTGTGTAATGTCTATAGGCTCGACAATCTGCCTATTTTTTAGGAACCCAAACTGCTCTCTAGAAATGTGGGTATCCAGGAAAGGCTTCAATATAATAGCAATAATATTGGAGATGAGTTTGTAAACTAGATTACACAGCGATATAGATCTAAAATCCATAAATAAGACAGGATTATCCTTTTTAGGAATCAAAGCTAGGAAGGTGGAGTTTATGGAGGGAGTAATGTGACCAGAAACTCTAGCATAATCAACCACAGAAAGTAAATGCTTCCCCACCAACTCAAAAAAGTGTATAAAGAACTCCACAGGCCAGCCATCAGGGCCAGTATTTATGTCCTTTTTAAAATATTTAAGAGCCCCCTCAATCTCAGGTAAAGAAACAGGATCAACAAGACCATGTGCCTCCTCAGAAGGGATCATTAAGGGAAAAAACATGACAACTTTGAGCTGGGCAAGTAAACAGGTTTGTTTATCATCACAGAAAACATGTGAGAAATGGTTAAGGCCTAGATTCTTCAGAGCTTCCTCCTCGTCAATAAAATTGCCATCATTATCCTCCAAGGACCAGATAACATTTTGATTCCTTCTACCTGAAGCCAGAGCGTGAAAAAATTTGGTATTGGAGTCACCATATAAAGCCCATTTTGCCCTGCTTTTAAGCTGCCAAGTGAGAAGGTAATGGTCCAGCAGCTTTTTTTTTTGGAACGAAGAAGGTTCAAGTTTAATTGGTCGTCCAAGGAAAGGATGCCAAAAGAAGAACCAGAGAGAAGGGCACTAATTTCCTCATCTAACTTAAGAGAATTCGACTCCAAAGTGGAACATTTTGCTTTGGTCCATGCCTTAACCTCTTTCTTTAGTAAACAGAGCTTATGGGAGAGGAGGTCCAAGTCATTTTCAGAAGACAAGGGTAGCAGATCATGCCAAATATGGGAGACCCAGAGGTTAAAATTAGGATCAGAGAGCCAAGATCTGTTGAATTTGAAAGGAAAGTTAAAGGACCCAACCAATTTTTTCCATTCGAAGCATATCGAGAAATGATCAGAAATGTCAGTAGGAATAGCCCATACATGGTGGAAGTTGAGTACAGGTATCAAAGAGGAAGAGGTTAAGAATCGATCAAGTCTCTTGCTGATCCCTTCATCCCCCACTCTCCCATTTCTCCAAGTGGGGCCCGCATCCGGAGGAGCAACATCAACAAGATCGACCGAGTCAAACAGGAGTTTGAAATGGGAAGCCAGAGGGTCCAGAACAGCCTTAGTACCCCAGGTTTCAGAGGCATTCAGAGTTATGTTGAGGTCCCCTCCCAATATCAAGTTTGGTGTGGTGAGAAGGCCACCAATGAGAAGTGTGTCCCAGAATAACTCCCTCTTCTGATAGGGTCCATAACAATTGAAGATGGCAAGAGGAGAAGCCATACCCCAGAAGTTTTCCTTTACTAGGATACCTGAAACAGTCTCAAAATAATGGCATCTAACCAAAAGGGGGTTCCAGGCAGTAAGTAATCCTCCTGAGAGGCTTGAAGCATCAATGGCACAGAATTCCCAATTGGGTAGAATTTTGGAGAAAGCAAGGAGAGCAGGATAAGAGCTACACATGGTCTCCTAGAGGAGGATCATGTCAGGTGCAATAGAGAAAAATAGTGACCGAAGGCTACATAGTTTGGTCTTGCCTCTTAGACCTCTTACATTCAGGGATAAGATCTTCATTAGGGTACAGGTGGGAGGGGAGACATAGCTCTAAGTCCCCGATGAGGGTTCCCCCTAGCAGCATTTTTTATGCGGACGGAGAGAGGAGTGTAAGGAGACGAAGCCGAAGACAGGCCCTTAGAAGGGTCGTGAAGGTCTTTTTTCTTCTTTCTTACTGTCACATTCTCGAAGCTGATAGAGTTCAAATGAAGGGTCGAAGGAGAAGTGGGAGTTTTGGCAGTAAAGATCGACAGTGATTTCTGTAAAGAGGGGTCCGAAAAGGAGGGAGAAGAAGCAGGGCTATGTGGCAAGGGGATATGTGAGGGGGGAGTGATATGGGAAGGGAGGGGCAGAAAATCCTTGAAGGAAGTGAGGGGAGGAACAGGAGGAGAGGGTAATGGGCTAGAGGTAGGGGAAGGTAGCAAGGGTGAGAGGTTTGACAAGGCGGGTAAAGGAGAGTGTGAGCAGTCAAGGAGGGGGGAAGAAGGATGAACAAAAGACACCAAAGGAGTGGAAATCAAGTCTACACAGTCTGGGGAGGGTGCAGAAGTCGGCCCAGTATCCAAACCATTAATAGCCTCAAGCACAGAACCGGAAAAATCTTCAAACAGAGAGAGAGAATGTGCATAAATACTATTTTTTGGGTGTACCAACGTGAATGATGAGGAGGGGCCGCACGAGATAGGAGAGCCACCCTGGCTAGAGCCCAACTGAAATTTCAAGAGAAGTGGGCATGTCCTGTATCGTGACACCTGCTGCATCGAAACGGAACATGGAGATAATCCATCTTTTGAACCAAAAGTCTCTCCTTGCAGAGAATTTCTACCTCAACCGGCAAGCCGTGAGAGACATCCATCTCCACAAGCACTCGTGCCAACCTTTTATCATATGAGAGATGAAAATATTCGTCTACTGCCACAAATCGTCCCACTGTATTAGCAATTCCTTCTAGGATACTCTTGTGCCAGAGAGGGAAGGGAAGAGATGGTAAAAGTACCCAAAGATGACACTTTGTCACCCTTTCCTTGAGTGGGTCAAAGTGGGTATGCCATCGCCCTAAAACCAAAGACCCAAGTCCAACTCTCCAAGTCGAATCCAAAATAACCGAGGCATGTTCTGCTTCAAGGAAGATGAAAACTATCCAACCGTTTGCGAGCAGGCTGATTGTTGGGATGTATGTGAGAAGCGGCTTACAGTGCTCCAACACACAGTCCACCCAAGCCTTCTTACTCATATGACAGTATTCCAACCTTCCCACCAAGGCCCTTGAGCACAGAGAGGTCATGTGTTCCATGTAGACATCATGGCCAAGGACGTAACAAAATTTCCCCTCCAGGGTTTTAATATTTTTGGCATTCCGCTTAAAACAGTGACATGCCGAGGCATTTTTGTCTTCCATGGGGAGGACCACAGCAAGTCAACCACTACCAGTTGGAAGGGTAAGCCACAGAATCCCTAGCTCAACCAAAACCACGTGAACCAGAGAAACAAGGGTCAACTAAACGGTAAAACCCACACACAGTTCCCTATGGTATTATCGCAAACCCACACAAAAAATACAGAGGAGTACCTCACCGGCTGATAGAATTAGTTAGTGATACGGAGCTCGTGAACAAGGATCCCAAGAAACCCCCAGAATTTGGCAGAGGGATGATAGAGTTAAACCCTGAACGGGGAAACAAAATGGGGAGAAATGGAGTCAAAACCAAAACTGAGTAAACAATACCAGCACCCAAAAAAGAGACCACACCCTCCATGTCAAATCCCATGGGAAAAATCTCGACAGGAATAAGCAATAATCACAAAGAGAGGGAATAAAGAAAAGCACATGGAGCATGGGCAAAAAGCCTCAGAGACTGGAGGTGAAAAAGACGGAACCCTTGTTCCACGGGGATACCATACAAAACCCAGAAGTCAACCTTGCAAGATGATGAGTGCAGACAAAAATATAATAACGGGCGACATAAAAAACCATGCAGGTTGATAACCCAAAAACACTGAAGAAACCCAACACCCATGCGACTGCAAAAATAAAAAATTCCCACTTTTTACCTTGGTTGGTACTAGTCCCCTTTGTTGTAATGGATAATTCACCTAATAACCTAGGTCTGGGGGTTACCAACATACTATGACCTTGCAGACAATTTGATTATAAAAGCACAAATAGGAAA
>LPNX010329247.1:115260-206886 GCA_001517045.1 Pseudotsuga menziesii
AGCAGGTCACGTATGATGCGCGACTGTCTATAAGGACAACCCGCGCATGTAACTCTATATGCGCGACTGTCTAGAAAGACAACCCGCGTATAGGTATAAAATTTTCTCAAAAAACAGAGAAAGATCAAGACTTTCAAATGCTGTAAGTATGTAAGAAAGCAAGCTAAAAGATCACAAACAAGACTTCGAGCAATTACTGGCCAGGAAAACAGAAAAAGACCTAAAGCAGACTTGGCATCCCCAGCGGAGTCGCCAGTTCTGTTGTAATGGATAATTCACCTAATAACCTAGGTCTGGGGGTTACCAACATACTATGACCTTGCAGACAATTTGATTATAAAAGCACAAATAGGAAATAGGGAAGTAGCAGGAACTTACTTGTAATAAACGAAGGTTGATCCAAGCTAACTCCTTCTTCTTTGCTTCACTTCTACAATCTCCAGGATAATTCCTCCTTCAACCTGTTAACAAAGATTCTTCCAATATACAGTATGATTCATATACAAAGATGCATGTTAGGCAAATCACATATCATAATGAAATATAAATATTTACCAAGTCACAACACATGAAACACAATATGGAAGAAGTAATCTGCTTTATTAACAGTAATAGAGGGAGTTTAGGTTACAACCCAATGTTAAAATAATTGTTAATTATCGTAGGGAGTTTAGGTTACTTTAGCGTATTGAGTACTCACTACCTTATTTATTACATGTTAAAATAATTGAAGGCAAATTGTTTTCTCTTGGTTTGAAATGTAAGTTTTATGTATACTTCCTTTCCAATATGGTCTGAAATGTAAGTTTTATGTATAATTCCTTACTAATATAGTTATAGTGTTTGTAAATAAGGTAACAAAATGAGTGAGATGGATTAACCCATATTCCTTATTTGGTATCTTTTTTGCTATGTGTTCTTATAGGTAATATTCGTGGTTACCATTATACTCTTCATTAAATATTATTGAAAATATGTAATTATTTATTGAAATGACAATACTTTTTCATATTATTTTTCTTTTTAGTTTTGATAATTTAAGTAATGGCATAATGATATGTATCCACATACATAAATAAAATGTTGGCATTAATTAGCCTAATGAATTAGCTTAATTGGTTCAAATGGATTATGTTCAAAGCATAGTTCATGATAAGGTATCTAGGTCTAGCCTAGTTGAGGTTTGAGCTAAGTGGAACCCACTTGGTTACTAGTTTCTATTGTGGTTAGTGATTAAGATGTAGTCCTATCTAGATATCATGGGGAAGAGAGGGAAATGCCAAAAGGTTTTCCTTGAAAAATGACATAATACACACTTTGGAATCTAGAACCACAATATCAAAATGCAAATACACACCTTCAAATTTTGATATTCAAACTTTTGGAATTGAAAATCAAATTTTCTAAATTAAAAAATAAACTTTTGAATTCTGAAATTGATATTTTTGTAATAAATTGATCCAATTTATTACTTTGGAAACACATGGTTCACATCCTTGAAGTTTACATTCTAGCATATAAGACTGAATTTAGTTAATTTGTTGTTGTAAGATGCGGTGGTCACTACCCTTAATACATTGCACTATGCTCCCCACCTGATGCTTGTTTAGTCGATCTAAAGCCCACTTTCTCTCTATAAGGATAGTTCCATAATTATTCATCTTCTCATGATTCCAACTCTATTCTCTTAGATCTTGTTGGCATGGAATCTATTGAAGAATTAAAGTTGATTACTATGATGTTAGTTAATGTGCTCTCCAGTCACACCTATAGGGATGGTTTTATTAAGGTCTAGGGACTCCCTTGTCCCCTTCACTTGCAACACATCCATTCTTTCTTTTAAAGTACATAAGATTAGTATCATCCCTACAATTGGTTTCAATTTAGTTTTTTCTATCATGATTACACCATTTATCGGCACCGACACTTCTGGATCATTCTTATTCCTATATACAATGGGGTCACCAATATAATCAACATAATTTCATTTTTGGAGAAGTTTTTTTATCCTCACTATAGAGCACATTAAATATTAGTTTCAATGAAGTTAATTTACAGTGTACCCTTTGTAGATTCTATCATTTAAGATGGTGATATGGGCTCATGCCCCAACCCACCTCCTTCCAAGAGTTATATGTAACTTGTTCTTTGAAGAATTCACTAACACGACCAATCAATGTGGCCCACCATTACATGACCATAACCAACATTTCATCATAGAAGCTATGAATACTCTTTGGAAATTTTGATCCTATATTTTTTAAGACTCTCCATTAGTTGTAAGAACATATATCTTACATCTAGGAAGTTGTGTGTGTCATTCACAACCAATTGGACTCCTTGAAATTATGGAGGAATGCATGTAATTTATCTCCCATCCAACCATTATTTTCTTACCTACCATTGAACCACTCTTAACTTAGAACCTCCACAATTCCTTAATCAACATTGTTAGTGACCCTACCTCTAAGAACACCACTAGATACTCCATATTCCTCCAGTTTCCCATTAATCTACTATATTGTTACTATATTGATTTTCTGAATGTGAATTGGATGAATCATATCCCATGAACACCTCACATGATTCTGACTCACTTCCACTTAAAGCACTTTCTTAGGCTATTGACACCTCTTTAGTATCAAGAGTTTGATCCTATGACACATAAATAATAATTCCATATAAGATATTTGGTGCAAGTAAATCATTGACATAATAATACCCAACAATCAGGGATAATTTTAGGGGCAAAATTTATCCCATGGGCTATTTTCCCATGTTTTTCTCCAGAAAAAGATTCGCCATTTTGCATTTTTTGAAGTCTTGTTTCGCCCAACTTTGATGGGGTAAAAAACTTTCACCCCAAAAATCACCAAATTATTATATAAACGGTATAAAATCCTTGGAAATTAAAATATTTTTTGAAAAATATCGCCAAACATTTTATAGTTGGAATTTTAATAATTGGTAAGATTCGCCAACATTTATACACTTTTAAATAAGTATGGTTCCTCAAAATTATCCCTGCCAACAATGTGATGTGTTATAGGAATCTATGTACTCATAAAGATAAATAACAAATATTCATTGGCAAGATGAATCTAGCGAAAAAAATTTCTACATAAAACATATTAACATAGTTTTGTCGACGACAATATTGCATTCTACGTTCTATGATATTTTACACCACAAGGTTTTAATGGGTTGTAATAGTTTCCTCATGTCACAATAATAAGGGTGAAAATAAAAAGGTCTACTCAAAATATAATGGAAAAATGGAAACCTAGGATTTCTTATGAAAATAGGGGTTTTTTATAATTTAAAATATGTAATGGGAGGTAACTCAACAAAAGGATTGTTTTGGGCATTACTTAATATGTAGTGAAATTAGAGGTATTTTTTAATATCCTATGAATGCAAGTGAAATGACATAGGTTGATAGAGTGAACCCCCTAAGAGTATTGACTTTCTTTGAACATGAACACAACATTATATGACTTGGGAGGTAGTTGACACCTAAATAGAAAAAAATATACAATCCATCAACGCTAAGGCATTGAATGGATTCTCCATGATGATTGGAAGGATCACCAATTGATGGAGTAGGCTCAACATCATGCTATGGATTCCTAGAGCAATACTTAATCCAACTATATGATACTTGACAAACAAGACACTCACTAGTGGATACCATAATAACAAAACAAATAATAAACTTTTGATATACCCCCACACACACCTTTTTAATTTCTTTACATTTTTTAGTGTTTTTGTCTTTTTCATGTTTTACCAACAAGGAAATGATAAAATTACTCTATGGTACAATGGAGGAAATGAGTGTCATAAGGGCATGCAACTACATTCCAAGCAAATAGGGTAATCCTATGCAAAACAAAAGAAAAAAAAGTATTGGGTTAGTTGTAAACACTCATAAATGGGTCCCCTCCAAGGATAATGAGTCAAGATAGAAAATCTATTGAGGAAAATAGAAAACAAAAAATGTGATTATAATAGTTGAAAGCATTAAATAGTGAATCATAATGAGGAAGTATGCAAAGTTGGACAAGTAAAAAAAATCATAAGATGATATCATATGATGGGAGTAAGAAACATTTTGGCACATTTTTTTGTTACAAGTGTATTGCACAATCCAACAACCTATCACCTTATGCCAAAATGATAGTTTTACCTAAAAATGGGGAGAAAAAAAGTGAAGAAATCAATCTACACTACCTTGTACATGATCAACAAAGCTCAATAGAAAAAAAAATGTCAGTTGAAAACTCTCTTAAAGAAGCTTAAATGACATTACCATGTTCATTCGATACAAATCATGAAAAATTGGCCTTTCTAAAGTTTGCAAAAGTGAAATTTGGTCCAAAATTACTTAAAATATGTGAAAATTACTCATTTGGTCATTTTCACCATAGTAAAATGGTAAATTTGTACAAAACTATTTTACCCCTGAACTTTAACCTTGGATTGTAGAAGATTCAACCAGTGGTTTTGAAATTTGATAGCATCAAGTAGATCATCATCATCCCCTCTTCATTTCTACTAGTTCAATTTTTTTATTTTTTTTCGATTTCCATTGGGTGCTAAACTATGTATGTCCCATGATTGCATGACCACATTTTTCACATATAATAAATGCAAGTAGATGGCCCTATTCACAATTGTTCTATGCAAAATACATAAACAATTGTGACTATATATTATAATAGTCATAGCCTCCCCTAAAACTCACTAAAAATATTTTTTAAATAAAAACTTATCCCATATTGTTTATAATTTTGGTAGTGGTATCTACCATGATGAGTGGAAGGAAAGGAAGCATGAAGATGCAGATACTAATGTGATATAAGGAATTGATTGATATTAGATACCCTAGTAAACTTTGAGATTCTAAATTTCTTTGAGAGCATTAAGATGCCCAAATAGAGTGATCTAATACATATATTGGTAGGGGTACTAGGACCTAGGTGAGCAGTTATTTCAGATTGGCCACGAGATCTTACATAGAGATGTAAAGGACATTTATTTCCTAAAAATGTTATCTTGTAGGGGGCATGGATGATCCTAAAAGGGAGAGGAAAAGGATATGGTACCATGATAGTCAGTGGGTACACCATTGGTTATTATGAGCAGGGAATTCAGAAGAGCAGTAATCGAGTGTCAATTATAAATATTCAATATTTGACCTTGAAAAATTTGTTGTTTACAATTACTCAAATGTTGGGATCATTCGCGGAGAACCCATATTTATTATTGCAGATGTACTATTCCCTAGACTACCTTCTATGCTATATTATTTGGTTAGTGCTCGTCCCTATTGGTAATATGCATGATCAATTCACGCTACACATGACACAAATATTATAAGCAAATTGGATATGATTCTATTTTATCTATGTTCTTTCTGGAGAGTGTGCCTATTATGTGTCTAAGGATATCGACTCTGTAACTTGGTTTGAGAGATCCCAACATGCATTATGATAAGGAGAAATCACTACATTATGTCTCTCTTAAGAACTTATGATTTGGGAGCAATAAATGGTTAAAAGACTCAAGATATTGGCTAATAAGTGGATGCATGAGATTGAATTTTTGTTCCAGCGGGTCAAGTGGGGCTACATGGTGATTATCCTCAACACTAATTCTCTTCCATTGTGAGAAAAAATTGACAAACAACAAAATGTCAAGAAAAATAAGGTTGTAACATCTACCCATGCATGCTAACAAGAGGTGATATATTTTTAATTTCTTATTTCATTATATCATTGTTTAGTCTTTATAATTGTGTAAGGAAACATTACTTCAAACTTGTATAACAATTTTTTTTAGAATCAAGTTTATATATTTTTTAAAGTTTGCTAAAAATCTCTCAAAAATTACATTAGTTTTATAACTTTTTCCCAAAAAAAAAAAAATTGAATACGTAATTTTTACAAACAAATTATATATTAAAAATTTCAATACTTCATAGTTTCTTTGAAATATTCATCCACCATTTCATTTTTATTTTCTTCTAACACCTATTGGATGATGTTGTTACTACAAACCTAAATGTTATAGTTAATGTGTAGAAGATAAGCTTAATATGAGCATATAAATTATGCTAGTTAATGTTCTCTCTAGTCACACCTATAGAGATGGTTTTATTAAGGTCTAGGGACTCCCTTGTCCCCTTCACTTGCAACACATCCATTCTTTCTTTTAAAGTACATAAGATTAGTATGATCCCTGGAATAGGTTTCAATTTAGTTTTTTTTTTAATCATGATTACACCATTTATCAACACCAACACTTCTTGATCACTCGTATTCCTATATACAATGGGGTCACCGATATGATCAATATAATTTCATTTTTGGAGAAAGTCTTTTTCTCCTCACCATAGAGCACTTTAAAGATTAGTTTCAATGAAGTTAATTTACATGTAACCTTTGTAGATTGTATCCTTTAAGATGGTGATATGGGATCATGCCCCGGCCCACCACCTTCCAAGAGTTATATGCAACCCATCCTTTGAAGAATTCACTAGCAACACCAATCAATGTGACCCACCATCACATGACCATAACCAACATTTCATCATGGAATGTATGAATACTCTTTGGACATTTTGATCCTATATTTTTTAAGACTCTTCGTTAGTTGTAATAACATATATCTTACATCTAGGAAGTTTTGTGTGACATTCACAACCAATTGGATTCCTTGAAATTATGGAGGAATGCATATAATTTATCTCCCATCCAACCATTATTTCCTTACCTACCATTGAACCACTCTTAACTTAGAACCTCCACAATTCCTTAATTAACATTGTTAATGACCCTACCTCTAAGAAGTTAGAAAACCACTAGCTATTCCATATTCCTCCAGTTTCCCATTAATATACTATATTGTGACTATACTCCTTTCTAAATCTGAATTGGATAAGTCATATCCCATGAACACCTCACATGATTCTGATTCACTTCCACTTAAAGCAGCCTACTAGGCTATTAACACCTATTTAGTATCAAGAGTCTAATCCTATGACACATAAATAATAATTCCATATAAAATGTTTGGTGCAAGGAAATTGTTGACATAACACCCAACAATGTGATGTGTCATAGGAATCTATGTACTGATAAAGATAAATATCCAATATTTCTTGGCAAGATGGATCTAACGATAAATTTTTCTACATAACATATTAATATAGTTTTGTTGACTGCAATATTTCATTCTACGTTCTATGATATTTTATACCACAAGGTTTTAATGGGTTGTAAGAGTTTCCTCATGTCACAATACTAAGGATGAAAATAAAAAAGTCTACCAAAATATAATGAAAAAATGGAAACCTATAATATATTATGAAAATAGGGGGTTTTTTAATTTAAAATATGTAATGGGAGGCAACTCAACAAAATGTTTTTTTTGGGCATTACTTAATATGTAGTGAAATATGGGTATTTTTTAATATCCTATGAATGCAAGTGAAATGCCATAGGTTGCTAGAGTGAACTGCTTAAGAGTACTGACTTGCTTTGAACATGAACGCGGCATTATATGACTTGGGAGGTAGTTGTCACTTAAATAGAAACACAAGATACAAATCCATCCAAACTAAGGCATTGAATGGATTCTCCATGATGATTGGAAGGATCGCCAATTGATGGAGTAGACTCAACATCATGCTATGGATTCCTAGAGTAATACTAAATCCAACTATAGGAGACTTGATGAGAAATACACTCGCTAGTGGCTACCACGTTAACACAACAAATAATAAACTTTTGATATCCCCCCCCCCCCAACCATTTTTAATATTTTTTACATTTTTTAGTGTTTTTTTATTTTTCATGTTTTTACCTACAAGGAAATGATAAAATTACTCTATGGTACAATGGAGGAATTGTGTGTCATAAGGACATGCAACTACATTCCAAGCACATAGGGTAATCCTATGCAAAACAAAAGAGAAAAAGGTTTTGGGCTAGTTGTAAGCACTCATAAATGGGTCTCCTCCAAGGATAATGAGTCAAGATAGAAAATATATTGAGGCAAATATAAAACAAAAAGGTGATTATAATAGTTGAAAGAATTGAACAGTGAATGATAATGAGGAAGTATGCAAAGTTGCACAAGCAATAACAAATCATAAGATGATATCATATGATGGATGTGAGCAAAAATTGGCACAATGTTTTGTTACAAGTGTAATGCACAATCCGATAACCTATCACCTTATGCCAAAATGATAGTTTTACCTAAAAATGGGCTGAAAAAAAAGTGAAACCTAATTAATCTACACTATCTTCTACATGATCGACAAAGCTCAATAGAAAAAACATGCCAGTTAAAAACTCTCTTAAAGTAACTTAAATGACATTACCATGTTCATTGTCTACAAAATTGTGAAAAACGGATTTCCTAAATTTTGCATAAGTGAAATTTGGCCCTAAATGACTTAAACTATGAGAAAATGACTCATTTGGTCATTTTCACCATAGTAAAATGGTAAATTTGTACAAAACTCTTTTACCCTTGAAATTCAACCTTGGATTGCAGAAGATTCAACCAATAGTTTTGCAATTTGATAACACGAAGTAGATCATCATCACCGCCTCTTCAATTCTACTAGTTCATTTTTTTTTCAAATTCCATTTGGTGCTAAACTATGTTTGCCCCGTGATTGCATGACCACAATTTTCACATATAATAAATGCAAGTAGATGGCCCTATTCACAATTGTTCTATGCAAAATACATAAACAATTGTGACTATATATTATAATATGGCATAGCGCCCCCCCCCCCCCCCCCCACATCCCCCCCTAAAAATCACTAAAAATAGCTTTTAAATAAAAACTTATCCCATCTTGTTTATAATTTTTGATGGTGCTATCCACCATGATGAGTGGAGGGAAAGGAAGCATGAATATGCAAATACTGATGTGATATAAGGCATCAATTGATATTAGACACCCTAGAAAACTTTGAGATTCTAAATTTCTTTTAAAGCATTAAGATGCACAAATTGAGTGACCTAATATATATATTGGTAGGGGTACTAGGATCTGGATGAGCAATTATTTTAGATTGGCCATGAGATCTTACATAAAGATGTAAGGACATTTATTTCCTAACAATATTATCTCGCAGGGGGCATGGATGATTCTAAAAGGGAGAGGCAAAGGATCTAGTACCGTGACTATCAATTAGTACACCATTTCTTATTATGAGCAGGGCATTTAGAAGAGTAGTAATCGAGTGTTGATTAGAAATGTAGGAGCAGTAATACATCCTTAGTATATAGTTTGACCTTAGGCTAACTTCATTTTCCTTCATGCAATGATATCCTATGGTTTAGACTTAGGGAAGTCATCTAGGAGGTGAGTTGGTTATTTCCAGGCCTTTTCACACATGTACCAACGCTATAGTTGGTCAACCCAACAAATGTGCACCCTCATTAATGTCTTGGGGCACTACATCCTTGATTTGGGTGATCTGGGTTTGACTAGGGGGCGCTAGTGGTGTATTTGGTCAATTTTGGCTCTCCTAGGAGCATTTATTGCCACATTGAGCCTGCCACTCACCTCTTTCTTCTCACCCACACATGCCTTGGACTCATTAATACCCCAAAACACTTCACCAACATTCACACCTTGGTTCATGACTATTTAGGGTGAGTTGGAGTTCCATTGGTACACCTAGGGGGATTGAGGTCAAATCTCACCATGACACATGTACACTTCCAATTGGATTCCAAAGCCTCTCAAATTTGTCCAATGTTTTACACATATGTATCATACACATCTTCAAGGTGTGTTGTAATATAATGGTTTGATATTAGCACCTTTCACATGTGCTATTCCAGCTATTTCTATCTCTTTGTTTTTCTCTTGCATATTTTGTTAAACACTTCAATGGTGAAATTGTTCTAGCTCCTAGATCTAACTTGAGAAGCAATTCTCACAAGAAATATTCAAGATTTGACCTTGAAAACTTTGTTGTTTACAATTACTCAAATGTTGGACTCATTCACGGAGAGCCATATTCATTATTGCAAATGTACTATTCTCTAGACTACCTTACATGCTATATTATTTGGTTAGTGCTAATCCTTATTGGTAATATGCATGATCAATTCACACTACACACGACATAAATATTATAACCAAATTAGAAATGCTTTGATTTTATCTGTGTTCTTTATGGAGAGTGTGCCAATTATGTGTCTAAGGATATCGACTCTGTAACTTGGTTTGAGAGATCCCGGGATGCATTATGTCTCTCTTAAGAAATTGAAATTTGGGAGCAATATATGGTTTAAAGACTCAAGATATTGGTTAATAAGTGGATGCATGAGATTGACTTTTGGTTCAAGCGATTCAAGTGGGGCTATGATGGTTGATTCTCATCGACAATACTAATTCTCTTCCATTATGAAGAAAAATTGATAACAATATGTCAAACAAAATAAGGTTGTAACATCTACAACTTTAGAGGTGATATATTTTTTAATTCCTTATTTCATTATGTCATTGTTCAATCTTTATAATAATCTAAGAAAAGTATAACAATTTTTATTGGAATCAAGTTTTGATATTGTTTTAAGTTTCTTAAAAGTCTATAAAAATAATTACATTACTTTTATAACTTCCCCCCAAAATGATTTTGAATATATAATTATTACAAACGCATTATATATTAAAATTTTTAAGACTTCATAGTTTCTTTGAAATATTCGTCCACCTTTTCATTTTTATTTTCTTCAAATACCCATTGGATGATGTTGTTACTACAACCTAAATGTTAGAAGTCATAGTATGTGTATGTTCTAAACAAAATTTCAATTGTTATTATTTTATTCGTTTTCATACTTGAAACCATAAAGTTTACACGGTCCTCTTTCAAATAGTGTATTCTTAAATGGTTATTGGCATTTATTAAAGTTTTTGAAAGACATTCTAGATACTTACTATTTAATATTTCTTTCATTCTACATATTATTAAGATAACCAATAATGGTAATTATGATTTATAAAGGAAAATGTCACCTCTATAAAATGGCGTTGATCCTCTTTTCTTGTGATGAAAAGGTGTTGAACGACTATCCATCTAGCTAGGTATGAAGATTTTTCTTATTGAAATTCAGCCTTTGCCAATTTTTTATGTAATAAAGTCAAACAAAAGGGGAAGAACTTGGAATGCTCATAAACCTCATGGAACCCTTTACATATACAAGCATGAAACCCATTACACTTGAACCACAAAGTGATCCTTATTCATACATGATTGGTCCATAGTTCTTTTCTATTTTGAATCCAACATAAGATGCCCATGATTACAAGTAAGACATGCCAATGGAATCATTTTATGGTTTAATTTACTATTAATAAGAAATCACTTATTTTATTAACCTTTATGTGCAACTAGTAACATTAATTTATTTATAAAGTTTAAATGTAATCACTTATTTTATTAACTGTTTATGTGTAACTAGTAACATTAATTCACTTACAAAGTTTAAGTAAGTTGTTTTGATTGCATGTGAGGGATGGAGCACAATGAGATTCGAAGATAATTGGTTATAGATTGATTGCATGTGAGGGATAGAGCACAATGAAATTCAAAGATAATTAGTTATAGATTGATTGTATGTGAGGGATGGAGCACAATGAGATTCAAAGATAATTGGTTATAGATTGGAGTGCACTGAAGGCTAAAAAGGGCCTAGTGTGCAATAAAAATGCACAAACCAAATACACGAGGAAAAACAACTAACCACAATGACTAATCGACGATTAACCAACATCTGTTGAGGATCTGCAACAAGGAGGTTATGAAGACCATCGATGAACTTCTTGATATATATCTCTTTCACATAGAAGTAGTCCATTACTTCTTTATTAGTTTTAACAAGGGGTAATCTTCAAGTTTTTTTTATGATTTAGTGGATTTAAATTTCGAAGACTACTTAATCAATTGGAACTAGACAATTATTTATTAGACTTTGTAAATGCAGTATTTTAGTGACTTTTTTGGTTTTAATTTTGTATTTTTTGGTTTTAATTTTGTACACAGTATTTTAGTGACTTTTTTGGTTTTGTGATTTGTTTAAAAAAAAAATTTATATAAAATATTAGCGTCCATGAATATGGTTTATTATTAATATAAAGAAAGTGCAGATTTTTTTTGTGAAAAAAAATTGTACACTGAGATGGTTAAATTCCTCCATTTGTAGATTTCCAAAAGAATAATACCAACTATAAAAACAATATTTGATCATGCTTGCTTCATGAGTTATTAGTGTTACTAGGTGTAATACATTGGTTAACGATGAGAAGTGAAGGTGTCGTAATGTTTAGTCATTCTAATTGGTATCGGCAAATGTAATGCATTGTAACTTGCTAGGTCTTTAGACTTATAAATGTGGAAAGTGAAGGGGTTCAAAATACATTTAGTCTCGGAAAACAACCATGAACCAAAATAATTAAAGGAAGGGTCGATGAATGAGTATTTAAAATATCAATATAACATGAAGCAAGAGGCATATATTAGTCATAATTAGTTAAAACATTATTAACTTAATAGTTAAAAAGTAGGTATGTATGGAAAGTATTGGATTTTTTTATACCTAATTAGTTAAAACATCATTAACTTAATAGTTTAAAAAAGCAGGTATGCAAGTAAAGTAATGGATTTTTTTTATAAAGTTATTATTTATATGTACACAAATTAAGTATAAAGGCATCATTGATTTAATAGTTAGAAAAGTAGGTGTGCTGAGAAAGTATTGAATGTTACTACTTTATGAAGTTTTTCCTATGTACATAAGATTTGTATGAGGAATTTTGGACACATTATTTAAGATTTGTATGAAGAATTTTGGATAGATTATTTTTCTCATAAAATTTTTAATATATTTTAAAGATATATTATTTAGTTTGTTTTTTTAGGTGTATTGGATTCATTACTTTAATTATTTTTGGAATAGTTTATTTATTTTATGTTTTGGATTTTAGGGTGGGTTTTGGTCGAATTTAGTAAAATCTAAATTTGAAATATTTGATTCTAATATTTTTTAAAGATTTCCAATTAAACTCCAAAAAAACAAAAATATACTCTAAAAATATTAAAAACATAGAATATTTAGACTACACCATACTCATCTATTAATAATTTCCATTATGGATAATACACATGCCCTATCAATGTTAATGAAATATAAATATTATAATGATTTCTTATAATAATAATAATCAATTATAGACTTAATTTTATTTTAAATTATACAAATTTCAAATCTCATGATTTTTTTTTACATAATTTATATGAATTGCCATTATTAGATATAGATTATATGTTTTGATAATTACAAAAGTTAAATTAAGTTAAGTTGGTTTAATATAATTCATTTTAATTATATTATATTTTTTAAAATCACTTTATATATAATTAAGTATAACTCTTTATTCTTGCAAATTACTAAGATTGTCTTTCTAGATACTTAATCCTAATTACAATGTAGATTATACTAGCAACAACCATATTAATAAGATTAATATGTTTGGAATACGTCGAGAGGAATATATCACCAGTGAAGTTAATTTAATAGTTGTATCATGATTGGAGTTAATCTAATAGTTATCCAATATAATTGCGATTAGAGTTAAAGTTAAGCTAATAGTTGTATAATCATTGGATTTAAACTAATAATTGTATCTAATAGTTAATCTAACATAAAAACCACTTAAGTTGTGTTTGTTAAGCTCATAGTTGAAGTTAAGATCATAGTTGTATCATCATGTTGGAGTTAAGCTAATCGTTGTATTTAATAGTTAATTTAAAAGTTAATATAAATTTATTGTAGTTAATAAAAGAGCTTCGAGTTATCCTGACTTCTAGCTTCCAAATGGAGTTGGACTAAGCCTTATGCACATTAACTGGACTCCCAATTGGTAGGTGGAGTTCGAGTGTCACATCAGTTGCACATTACCATGCCACTAAGTGCAGTTATCACATGAGTTAAGAGGAATTTATTAGGAGTTCAAAGGATTTTATTAGAAATTATACTATCACACGAACTTCACTTTACTTCAACTCCCAACTGTAAAATGTAGTTTGACTAATTAACTCAACTTTGAGTTGCTAGATGGAGTTCAATTGTCACATGGACTGCACATTACCATGCTACTAAGTGTAGTTATCACATGAGTTTAGAGGAATTTATTAGGAGTTCGAACTATTTTATTAGTAGTTCGACTCTTACATGACTACACATTAGCTAGACTCCTAGATGCCAAATGCAATTGGACTAAGCCGTAAGTAATTAGAGTTGAAGTTAAGCTAATAGTTGTAGAATCATTGGAGTTAAGCTAAGAGTTGTATCTAATAGTTAAGTTAATATAAATCTATTGTAGTTAATAAAAGAGCTATGAGTTATCGTGACTTCTAGCTTCCAAATGGAGTTCGACTAAGCCTTATGCACATTAAGTGGAATCCCAATTGGTAGGTGGAGTTTGAGTGTCACATGAGTTGCATAATACCATGCCACTAAGTGCAGTTATCACACGAGTTCAAAGGAATTTATTAAGAGTTTGAACTATTTTATTTGGAGTTCGACCCTTACATGACTACACATTAGCTAGACTCCTAGATGCCAAATGCAGTTGGACTAAGCCATAAGTAATTAGAGTTGAAGTTAAGCTAATAGTTGTAAAATCATTAGAGTTAAGCTAATAGTTGTATCTAATAGTTAAGCTAATATAAATGTATTGTAGTTAATAAAAGAGTTATGAGTTATCGTGACTTCTAGCTTCCAAATGGAGTTCGACTAAGCCTTATGCACATTAAGTGGAACCCGAATTGGTAGGTGGAGTTAGAGTGTCACATAAGTTGCACAATACCATGCCACTAAGTGCAGTTATCACACGAGTTCAGAGGAATTTATTAAGAGTTCAAACTATTTTATTTGGAGTTCGACTCTTACATGACTGCACATTAGCTAGACTCCTAGATGTCAAATGCACTTGGACTAAGCCGTAAGTAATTAGAGTTGTAGTTGAGCTAATAGTTGTAATCATTGGAGTTAGCATACTAGTTGCATATAATAGTTAAGCTAATAGTTATCCAATATAACTTTGATTAGAGTTGAAGTTAAGCTAATAGTTCTAGACACATTTGTGTTAAGCTAATAGTTGTATCTAATAATTGATGGAGTTAAGCTAGTAGTTGTATCTAATAATTGAATAGTTGAAGATTAATTTTAATTTTTATAACTATCACTAACTCTACTTATCACATGTTAATTAAATTATTTTTTATTTTTTTGAAATTATTAATTATTAATTTTAGACGCACTCATATAATCAATCTGGACAGTACACTTGTTTCATTCTCATTTAATCTTGGACGACTACCATAGAATCAATTTGGACAGTACACTTGTCTCATTCTCATCGGTAGATGAAAAAGCATAGATGGTAGTCCACCCCAAAATTCTAACATATATACACCTATCGACGTAATTATATTTTTTTAGATCACTTTAATTATATTGGATTATATTAATTTTTTAAAATCACTTTATAAATAATTAAGTATATCTTTTTGTTCTTGCAAATTACTTAGATTATTTTTTTAGATACTTAATCCTAATTACAATGTGTATTCTTTTGTTGTTTAATAGAATTTATATTATATAATACCAATGTTGTCTAACTTAGTGGTGTTGTTAACATTAATAAACAAGTTATATAGAGAAAAGTGATTACCTCATGTGTATGGTTAAAGGCATTTAGTACTTACTATCATGTATTATGTATTGATAATATAAATGTTTAATTATTCAATGAAATGACATCTGACGCTTGTTTATATTATTCTTCTCTTTAGTTCCGACAATTTATGTGATGTATGGCATAATGATATCCACCCACATACATAAATAAAATGTTGATATTAATTAACCCAATTGGTTTGCTCAATTGGTTCAAATGGAATATTTTCAAGGTAGAGTTCATCATAAGGTGTCTAGTTTAACCTAGTTGAGGTTTTAGTTGAGTGGAATCCACCTAGTTACCAATTTCTATTATGGGTAGTGATTAAGATTCCTTCTATCTAGATATGATTAGGAAGAGGGGTTAATCCTGAAAGTTTTCTTGGCATAATACACAAGTTGGAATTGAGATCACAATATAAAAAACCAAATACACACCTTCAAAGTTTGATATTCAAACTTTTGGAATTGAAAGTAAGTTTTTTTATTATAAAAATTAAACATTTGAATTCTCAAATTGACATTTTTGTAATCAATGATATTCGCACTTCTATAATCCAATTTACACTTCTGTCATCCAATTTATCACTTTGGAAACACCAATACTTACACTATTGAAGTCTAAATTATAGCTTCATAAGATCAAATTTAGTCAAATTATTTTTGTAAGATTGGGTGGTAACCACCCTCAATACCCTGTACTATGTTCCCAACCTTATTCTTGTTTAGTCTTGATTTCGAGCCTACTTATTCTCTATAAGAATAGTTCCATAATTATTCATGTTCTCATGATTCCAACTCTGTACTCTGTTGTCTTAGATCTTGGTGACATAGCCTCTAGGTTATTACAACGTTGTTAGATAATGTACTCTCTAGTTATGCCTATGAAAATGTTTTTTCTTCATATCGAAGGGCTCCCTTGTCCCCTCCACTTGCAAGACCTCCATTCATACGATTAATATGATCCCTAGGTTTCAATTTAGTTATTTATATCATGATTACATTATTTATCAACACCAACGCTTTTTTATCACTTTTATTAGGAATAATGAATAACCAATATAGTCAACAAAAATTTCATTTTAGTTAATTTTTTTTAATCTAAAATTAATTTTAGTTAACTAATTTTAGGACACTAAAATTAATTTTGGTAAAATTAATTTGCATACTTTGTATAATGTACCCTATGCAAATATTTGCGTCGAGAGGCGCTTTACAGCTCAGTATGGGGGAGATCTTGTAACGTGATGTAACATTAGTAACGTTTGTAACATGTCGGCAAAAAATAATAGTGATAGTGAATATTATGGGAGAGATCTTGTAAGGTGATGTAACATTAGTAACGTTTGTAACATGTCAGCAAAAAATAATAGTGATAGTAAATATTATGGGAGAGATTTTATAACACAAAATAAAAAATAATATCACTTTAGTAACGTTATTTTTATTAATAAAAGATAAATTTTCTAATAGGCCAAAATAAATGTTAGCCACAAAAACAATCTAATATGGGGGAGATGTTGTAATCTTCCTACCTAACAAAACAATAAAAAAGTAAAAATTTAATTATTGTAAAAAGAATATGTGGGTCAAGAAAAAAACACAATTGAATTATCCGAAAAAAATGTTGGCATTTCACATGGTTTTAAAACCATGTGCAAGGCATTCTAAATAACCCATGGTTTTATTGTACATGGTTTTTAAACCATGTGCAAGGCCTCCTAAATAACCCATGGTTTTATTATACATGGTTTAGGAGGATTTGCACATGGTTTTTAAACCACGTGCAAGGCCTCCTAAACAACCATGTGCAAGGCCTCCTAAACAACCCATGGTTGTAGGAGGGCCTTGTAAATGGTTTTAAGACCATGTGCAAGGCCTCCTAAACAACCCATGGTTATAGGAGGGCCTTGCATATGGTTTTAAAACCATGTGTGGGGAAATGATGCAATGTTTGTTCCTAACAAAATAAAAAATAATAAAAAAATATTATATGTCGGCCATAAATAATATTAAATATTAATAATAAAAATATTATATGTGGACCTTAAATAAAAAGATGTGTCTTTTGGTTTGAATCAAATCAATGAATACCTAAGAAGGGGTTTGCACCTCGAGAGATTTGATCCATCTCGGCGCTTGATAGAGCCTAGAATTTGAATCTACACTAATATCCTATAAAATAGTGCCACATAGCCTCAGATCCCAACCCACTCCTTCCAATAATTATGTGTAACTATTCTTTACAGAATTCAAAAACACCCTTCAATGTAGCCTACCATCACCATGTGACTTCCATGACACCATGGAAGTTAGGAATACTCTTTATACATTTTGATATATATTTTTCAAACTTTCCATTAGCTATAAGAGCATATCTCTTACATCTTAGAAGTTGTATGTGGCATTCACAACCAATTGAATTCAATTGAATTCATGGGAGGAACGTATATGATTTATCTCCCACCCCACCATTATTTCCTAACCTACCCTTGAACCACACTCTTAGTTTAGAACCTCCAAAAATCTTCAATCAACGTTGTTAATACCCCTCCCTCTCAAAATGCTATTAATTATTCCATATTCCTCTATGTTTCACATTAATCTATTCTATTTTTTTTCCGTATTACTTGGTGAATTTGAATTGGTCAAATCATATCCGATGAACATGCCACGTGATTCTCATTCACTACCACTTAAAGCAATCTACTAGGCTACTTACATCTATTAGCATCACGAGTGTGATCCTATGACACATAAATAATAATTCCATATGAAATTATACCCAATAATGTTATGTGTTTTAGGAATCTATGTAGCGATAAAGATAACTAGCATACCCCGAGGGGAAATGAAAAATGAAATGAAACGTTGGAAAAAAATTTCGATATGTTGTAAAAAAGAGAAAAAATTGTGTATGTAGATAATATAAGTAATAATGGTGGGTAGACGGGCTAACCAATCACTGGAAATATGCCTTAAGTTGACAAGAACTAATGATATAATCTACTTACTTTCACTTGGTTGTTTGGATGTTGTGTTCACATAAGTGTCAATTTACGAATGGTGCAACTCTTTCATGCCTACGTGTAAGTGTACAAGCGAGGCTACTCTATTCCACATCTTAAAATGGATAAAACTAATTAGTTTACTTGGAAGGATTAAAAAGTTATGAATTTAAAAAGAAAGGATACAAAATTGTAGGATCATTCTAAATAGCAAAAATATTTAGAAATAAATTGATAAAATTGAAAATTATTTCAAATGGATCAAATTTTATGAATTGAAATTGTGTATATATTAATAAAGGGTCGATTTTCATTTTTTTAAATATTTTCTCATTGCTTTTTTTCACAATAACCATTATAATTTCACTACGCTACACAGTTTTGTAGGCACAAAGTAGGAATTTGGACCTTTAGAGGCTCCCTAAGGGTAATGGGGTTGGAATGGAATGAATTTCGATCTCTGAGTAGAAAGGAAAGCATTAATTCTTCTCTTATTCTCTTTGAAGAAAGCATTGATGGTATCAAGACTACAGTGTTTGGTGGTAAGGTCAGATATTGGAAGAAGACAACGGTTGTTCCACCCTCATAATAATAATGTAGTAGGTTGGCATTCACATTCTTGTACCAAACTTGAAACCATACTTGCGATCAATCTCCTTTTTAATATGACTTGAGCATTTTTTTAGCCTCTATCTTACTATAACATTTATGTTATTCAGTGGGAACATAAATGGCAGACACCTTTATTGAGGAACACGTCAGCCACTAATTGAGTTCCCAACAAAAGAAATATCTCAAATCGGTAGCTCAATAGTCGCATAAAGAAATACCTAGAAAGAAAGGTGTTACATGGAAACATGTTTGCAATATGGATGAGCTTTGACACTCAGTTTATGTAAATAGTGAGTAACCATTGTATTTTATAATGCTAAATCATTTGTGGATTCCTTGATTGCTTTTTCTCTTGGATATCAATTGGTTTTACTTATTGTTATCATGAATGTGAGTTTCAGTTGCACTTCTAATTCATGTTCTAGATGCAGTTATAGGCCTTTTTGTTGTTCTGGTTATTGGGAGCATTTTATTGCAACGCTCGGTGGCTTCCAAAGGTGTATGGTGGCATCTCTTGCAACTTTTTATAAGAAATGGGTCTCAGTCTCCAGCGAATCCATGCTTTCCATAGGCAGTGAGGATCTTGAAATAAATGAATACATCCTTGAATGACACTAGGATATTTGCAAACTAATGAAAACAACTGCGTTTTGGATCAAACGTGAAGCTTAGGGTTTCACTTCTTTATGTTTTTCAAAGCGTGATTTTCCTCCTCACTGTCGTTTTGGTTTAAAACCTGTAAATTCAACCTCCTTGAGTATCAAAACTCGATTTGTACAAACATTGAAAATCATGTCTATATGAAGCTTCGACCGTTTCAGTTTTCTAGGTTGGTCTACCCTTAGATTGGTTCAGCTTTATCACCTTTGGTCTTGGAGAATCTCATATTCAAGGTGGTAAAGAACTACTTTTTGCAGGTGTATTATGCTAGATTCCATGGTGATGAAGATATGGAAAACATAGTTTCAGCGGTCATTTCCAATTTGGATGGACAATTGTCAAATTTTCCCATGATCAAATAAAAAAGTGACACGGGGCGATTCCCAATAGGAGCTTGACAGATGACAAAGGTTTTAGAGGAACCGACCCCTTAAAAATACCTTCGGTGTAAACATAAAACAATATAAAATTGAACCCATATTGAAGGTGATCATGGAAATCAAGTCAATCACAACTAATAATCCATACCCAATTTCCACCACCTAAATGAGATGAAAAAATTCCCCATCTATAAATCACTAATGACATGAATTGCATATACGTTAAACAACAATGTTCTTCTTTCAATGCTCCAACAAAAATGGTCACTATGCTAATAATTATATACCTTCTTATCCCCTATAAATCACACACTTGGATTTTGGCATGATACACTTAGTAGAGACCACTTGAATACTTCTACGACAAACAAATGTTCGTGTGTTGTAGTTCAATTCAAGAACTAGGTATGAGGCTTACAATATAATTGGAAAGGACTTTCGCTGTAAATAGAGTTGTTACAATTCAAGATGGGTTGGAATTTGAACTTTGTTTAAGTGAGATTAACCTCCAAAAACCCAATGCCACACTGCACAACCAATCTAACAATTATTTAACTTTAACTGGTTCATTATTAGAAAAAAAGTAACGCCCACTATCGAACCAACAATGCTTTAATTCATCCCTTATCAGCAACATGCAACCCCCATTTTACCTCCAATGTTGCCAAAAATTATTTGGTATTCCTATACCAAATAACGACCGTATAATGTTTGTGGTCACTGCCATGTAGATAAAATATCCATAAATTGTTTTAACAAAATTTGTGAAAATAATGCCATGTCATCTCATCTCTACGAAATTGACCATATGCATCCCTCTATATCTTTCAGTCAGGGGCAAGTCCACCTGACATTTGATTTGACATTTCCTTTGGCCGTGAATGGCCAGTCTTCTAATTTGAAGGCTCACAACTCATCCCAGAGTGTGTTTGATGAGGCCAACCACGAGTCCTATCGTGTAGGCCCTATGTAGTCACAAGGTGAGTAGCCGCCGGTAATGTTATTGGTCAACTTGTCTCGCGTCTTGGGACCAATGGTTTGTTGACAAGTGTAACTGGGAATTTGAGCGATTTTCCTTTGTGTTTTCCTCTATAATTCATTGAACTGAAGATTTTAGTTTCTCAGTTAATTGAATTTAGTCGGTAGAATGGAGGCCGCCATATTTGCATACAATGTGTTATATAAAAATATAACATAGTATAAATTATATAATACACCATAAATAATAATATTAAATATTATTGATAATTATTAATATTAATATAAATTAATATTAATAATTAAATAAAAAGTAATTAATTAACTATTTATGAAAAGTCAAAAGACATGACTTTTAGTGAAAGGATATTTTGCCAAAATATAAATACAAGCCCTCAATTGTAATCCATATCATACCTTATTTTATCATCTTTTATATAAATTCGCATTTATGGATTATTTGTCATTTATGAAGTGGAAGTTCGAGTAAATGAGATTTTCTCATTACAATGGTATCAGAGTTTGAAATAATAAACGAGTATAAAGCAAAAATAATACGCTCAAACAAAATCATTAACGACAAAGACGAGGAAATTACAAAATTCCACAAACAAATAGAAGATCAAGACTCAGAGATATGTCGACTTCAACAAGATATAAAAGATTTCCAACATAAGAATAACAACACAAAAATGTGCACAAGTTGGAAATTACAAAATTTAACAACACATTCACAAGTAATACTGAAGAAATATATCGATTAAGAAATCATAATAAAATATTAGTTAAAAAAATCAAGAAGTTAAAAAATACCAAGAATGCAGACAAATCGAATGAAGACATTGAAGGAAAAGTCCTAGCAAAGAAAGAAGAAAACCAATGCTTTCTAAAACTTAATAAAGAACTTGAGAAACGCAAAGACAAAGAAAAAATGCAAGAAGAAAATATTAAGAAGATTCAAAATGAAAATAAACAATTAGAAAACAAGTTAAAAGGTATACAAAACAAAACATCAAAGTCGTTAGAAATACAATTTATGGAAAAAAATACACTTACCGACCCAGTTCAGATCATCACTCTATATGTCACTCCAGTACAAGAGAATCCTACACAAAGATTAATCCAAAGAGACACCACAAACTTGATAAGAGAAAATGACGTTGAAAAAATTCTCGATTGACATCCAAACCATAGCAATCGGTATCTTAAGAATCGTAAACAATCTACAGAAATCATTCACACTCGTGCACTCAATTCTCAGGAGATCAGTTCACTTAGAAAGTGTGACGTTCAAGAAAGAATCAATTTGGGGTGGATTAACCCGTCCACATATCAAAAGTTATGCTCTACACTCAGGAGTTCGTATCAACTTGTGTCGCCAACCACAACATTGCACAGAACGATGCAACCACATTATAAGGCTTTGAGGACAAAGCCTTTCTAAGAGAGTGGAAATGTAACAAACATAAAATAATACATAAATACTCAAATAGTTATTAGTTAAACATAATCAATCATAAATAAGAACCAAAAAGAATGACCTTTCGTACATAATGCCCAAGCCATATTTAAGGCAAGCCATCATTGTAATTATCTATCAATTTATATATCATTTTATATCTACAATATGTGGGTTATTTTAGAAATTATGAATTTATTCGAGTTAATTGAAAATATATTACATAGTGGAGCAATGGCTCCCTATTTAAGTGACAAATCCAGAGGTATCAATACTAAATATGTTACAGTTAGACTATGTCAGGTTTCGTTTTTTGTCAAATCGACAAACTGCTTCGTGACTTGTGTTTTCTGATTGGATTCGCATCCAAGATTGTTGTGGCGAATGACTCACCCTTGACTTGTGTTTTCTGATTGGAATCGCATCCAAGATTGTTGTGGCTAATGACTCACCCTTATTGTGGGATGGAAAATAAATTAGTGAAGCAAAAATCGAATCATCTCTCTATTGTGTCTCATGGGTGTTTATCAGGAAAAAGAAAGAGGATAAAGCTATTACAATCGTTATCCACATATCTACGATCCCAAAAGATGTGAATATATGTATCCTTACAGAGCAAGTTAGAGGAGAATTTCTCTCGGTAATTTGGATATTTTTCATTTTCTTGAAATCACTAAAATAATTCAAATAATTCATTATGATGAATGACATTAGATTTACTAAAAAGCAATATGATCCGGTATTCAACAGGATGCTGTGAATGTTTCCACTATGGAAGCGGCTCCAAGAGTGAGCAATTTTTGAGTATGTTTGATGATAGTTAGGTTGTTAGTTTTCTAATATTTTATCATAAATTATCATGGTCTTTCAGGCACAATCCAGAATTTCTTAGTAAATGGTGTTTACAAAATTTTGTAGGGTAAGTGAAATGTATCTACCTGCACTTTGCAGTTTTGATGTTGCTGATTAATAGGGTTAGCTATTATAAATAATGCAACTAAAGTGATCAGGCAATGAAAGTGATTATAAATAATGTAGTAGGCAATGAAAGCGATTATAAATAATGTAGTAGATGGGATGAAGTCTTTCAAAATAAAAGGTTAATGGGATTTTCAAGAACGTTACGTCGGGGGGATTTCTTTGGTTTTCTCTTCGAGCAAGAACGTTGCATCGAAGTCTAGGTCAGTATTGCTTATCGAAAACGCACAAGAGTGATTGATCTCGCTAGGTCGGATTGATAAATGAAAGCATTGTCGACAATCTCCTTCATGTCGAAGTTATTGGCTTAAACATGTCCTTCAAGAAAATCCCTGGACTTACTTGCGATGGTGAAGAACGCTTCCGCTGCTTCTTTCTACTGAGCCTCGTTGGAAGACTGGCCGTAATGATAAAAAAGAATCTCCAAGAAGTTGTGATACACCAAAAATGGCTTCAAATTTAAGAGGTCTTCCAAGACAGCGAGCGTCACGGCAAAAAATATTTTACATGCAGCAGAGTAATAAATGCTGTGTCAGCTACACCTTTGGACAGTTGGATCTCAATCTGTTTGAGATCCAATGGCTCACACTGCAGCCGCCACAACATTTATTACTATGCTGCATGTTGAATATTGTTTGCCGTGAAAACACTGCCATTGAACCTTGTCCCATGTGTTGGAAGCCCATTGAACCTTGTCCCATGTGTCGGCTTCCATGGAGGCCAAAAAGAGTCTCTTGGCCTTGTACCCGTCAACGTCGTCCATGGCTAGATACTCCATTTGACCCTAGAAAGTCGAATCCGATTATGTCACCATCTCGTAGTACATCTCTGTTGTTCTGAGATCTCGGTCTCTCTACACGTTGGGAAATCAGAAGGATGAAATCAATGACTCAGTGCCTCCCTCAAGCAGGATTTGATATCCCACAGCCTCGGCCTCGATGGTTAGCGACAGATGGTGTAGAGCGAAAACGACCTCTTTCAGCAGGCGGAGCTGAAAGAGCATCTGGACGAGGGGGCTCATGGAACCAACGAGTGTAAATGTTGTTGTGAGACATGTTCTTGCCCTGGCGAACTTCGCCACCAGTCGTGCTAGTAACGATCTACATTCTTCGTTTAAATCCAGTAGCATATGCACAATTGGCTGCAAAACGCTGCTTCTAATAAAGGTTTCTATTACGAATTCAAAGTTTTCTTGCTTAGAGAAGCACAGATCCATGATAATACTTGCGGTGGAGGTATACCATAGATTATTCAAAAAACATTCAACTACATACAGTTACCTTCAAACAAACAAAAACTCTATTACGACATAATTCATTGACTCATTGACTGGGTTCATTTAACGTCGATCAATTCAGTTTCCTTCTAACATTAATGCCATTTCTTTTTGTGCCAGGCATAATATAAACCTTCAATTGAAATCAGCAACTAGTTAAATCCCAATTCCAATTCTAGTCCTATAACTAGCTAACCTTCAACCGATCGAGTTATCATAATATATTAAGGATTCTTACCTATCCCAGAGCACGTGAAGGCCAACAAGAATGTAACAAAAAGCACCTGAAAACAACCAGATAAAGAATGAGTCTGGTACCTTTGGCTTTTATCTAGAGGCTCTAGCTATAGGAGATAAGAGAGCTAAGGCTAAGACTAAGGCTTTCACTAGAATTGGCATTGAATGATGCAAATGAGCCTTGGAATAGAGCCCAGTGGATTAAGAATAACCTGAGGCCATTGAGACTCGTGGGTAATGTAATAAAGACAGAGTAGTCTAATTGTACAACATGGGAACTTATTTATGCATGGACTACAATGAGAAGTTAGATTGATAACTATTCTACATCTATTCCATGTAACTATTCAAATTCTAGCTCTAGAAGCGCAGGTGCCCCCATTGTGCTTGCCTTCTGGCATTTAAGCTTGGATAAAGATTGATGAATACCACGTGATGTACAAGGGGAAACTCCTCATTGGCTATCGACAGATGACGAATCGTCGTAATTAGACTATATTCCTTGGTAAGATGAACATTTGGATATTTTTTTCTGCATCAAATATATTAAGATAGTTTGTCGACTGCAATATTGCATACTGCCTTCCATGATTAACTCTGAAACATGAATATAATGACATAATTCTACCAACATAGAAAACATAGAAAAAATGATAAAATGCATCATAGTATGATGCGGCAATGACTCTATGATATCTCAGAGGACAAAATATGAGAGAACTTCATTCTCTCACTATCGTTCATGCCATTAGTTGTAGCATAGTGACCGACCTAGACAAATGACCTAATGAAAATATCATGTGACTTTTTGTTAGGTCTTTGATGTGATAAATTACATTAGATTAAGTTTTTTCACTATAAAACATGGTATTTTTATTGTTGGATACATCAAGTACCTCACCAATAATTATTTCACCGTAATTTATGAGGGAACTTCATTTGCTCACTATTGTTCATGCCATTAGTTGTAGCAAAATGGCTAAGCCCAGAGAAATGACCTAATGCAAATCTTATTCATCTTATATTAGGTTTTTGATGTGACAAATTACATTAGATTGATTTTTTTAATTTCAGAAATGGTATTTTAATGTTGGATGCATCAAGTACCTCATTCATAATTATTATGCCTTAACTTTTACCTTTTTACTAATAATTAATGGTTACCACCACAAAACTTGTAGCTTTAGACATAATTAAATAATTAATGGTTACCACCACAAAACTTGTAGCTTTAGGCATAATTAGACATAATTAGATGGTTAATGTAGTAGATTGAGAACTTGTTTAGTAGAAATGGAAGGATTACCCTACATAAGTTTCCCCATTTCTATAATTATAGAATTCCAATTCTGAGCTTCATGACTTGCTTTATATCTTTCTTACTTTTTGTATTTTATAGTTTAGTTAATGGTTCACTAGATTCTTGATTATGATCCTTATGAGAAGGAGCATTTATATTTTTCAATCTTCTCTATTGAATATCTCAACATTTTCACTCCAATATGACATGCAAAGACTATATTTGGAAGGAGCGTCAGTATTTTTCAATATTCTCCATGAAATATCTTAACATTCTAACTAACAACATGCAAAGAATATATTTGGAAGGAGCATTGATATTTTTCAATCTTTTCCATAGAATATCTTAGCATTCTCACTCCAATATAACATACAAAGACTATAAGCTAGTTTTCTCCCATCACAATTTGCTCTTTCGACATAGGTGTCACTCATAGAACAATAAATTTTTAGTACAAGATTTCTTGAGAAGGAAAATGTCAAAATCCATCTCTTAGTGTTTACCTTGTTCCCATTTGCACTAGATTTCTCTATAGGTTTCGATTTAAATGAAACTTTCATGAATGCTATCATACATGATTTTCAATGCACTACTTAGAACTCAGTTCAAATATGTTTGTATTACTCCAAAGTACCTCACTTCTGTTCTAGGTATTACATTTGACCTTTGTATACGCTTTAACAACCTTGATGAGATTGTACTAGGTAATTATTACTCATACATCCCATGCAAGTTAGAAAATTTTAATCTAGATGATTTAAACATACATGTTATGGTTTACCCCTCAATCTTGAAGGATGTACCTTGAAATTTCATGGTAGGCTCAATCACGAGGGATTCACTATCAAGGCAATATCATATCACATCCATTCATATTGGGGGTTTGAATACTCCTAAAAATATAAAAAATATATTGACTCGTATTAAGGGGTCAATGGGGGTTTTTAAATTGAGATAGTAATAAAAATATTGGGGTTTATTTTCTTTGGGTGGGCCAAGGAATAACATTGAAATCGTGGGACACGCACACACACACACACTAGTACAAAATTAGGAATTAGTGACTACGTGACTAAAAAATCTAGTAACCATAGTTGTTTCAAGTGATTTACTACTAAATATGACCAATTTTGAGTGACCCAACTATAAATGACTAAATTTAATGACTAATTTAGTCACGCGTTAAAAAATATGACTAGATAATAAGTGATGGAGTTAAAAATGACTAATGTAAACAACAAATTTAGTCACGACATAAAAAATGACTAGCTAAAAGAATATGAATTAGTCATTTTTAATCGTGTCACTCCTACAATATTGAAAATTTGCAATTGTGATAGTGAAGTGTTACAATTTATTAAATTTTGTAAATTGTCTACCTTCTATCTCCGACCATGTATAGGTTAAAAATTCTAAACCCAAAATGGAATTTGTGGGGATATTGTTAGGGTTTTGTGAATTATTGTAGGAGATATACTCTAGACATTCATGCACACCCCGACAATAGAAAATTACAATTTTGACAATGAATTTGTACATTTTAGTGAATTTTAACACTGCAAATAGATCCAAGGGGTCCCTGAATCCTTCTGTAGTGTTAAAATTCAGTAAAATTGTACTAATGCTCATGCAGATTGATTCATGAATGACCCACTGTGTCACTTGAAAAGTCATTTTCTTCTTTCAAGACATCTAATGTACTAGAGGCCAAGTCGAGTTTCAAAGGTTCGTCATTTCCTTCTCTGTTCATTGTCATGTCTTTTTTTTATACCATTGCATTTAGCTCATCACACTGGCTATGCTTGTATCTCGTTTGACAAAAATTGTCATCGTTTGAACCTTTCGAAAGTTAGTTGAAGTTTTAACATGTAAGAGTCTTTTGCGTCTTATTAGTGAAATTCACCAAGTTTGTGTCCTTTGTTAATTCGTTGGTTTTACCTGTTTTCTAGTCTTCTCATCATGACTATGTTGAGAATGTCCAAAATTTTCCATAAGTACCTCTTCGCATAAAAAGAAGATGGCCTTTTTTTAAAGTAAAAAAAAGGAACCCTAGCGCTCCCTTACCATGTCTACAACATCAATGCATCGATACATCTTGTTTCAAATTATGCAATTTCCATGCTCAATCCCCAAGTCTACTCTCCTGTCTCTACAAATGAAATTGGAATGATTCTAATGCCCTAAAATTGAAGGTGGTGGTGTTATTTCTACCATGATTGCATCGGGTTCAGTCTCCATAAATCACAGTTAATGTCCACATTATCCTAGAAGGTTCAAGCATTCATATAGGAGGTCTATTAAATTTCCATCCACCTCATACCTTGTCCTAGTATAAATTCTCATCCTGTCACCACTAATCTGCTTGTTTTGCCATGTCTTCACCCCATATAGGGAGGTGATTTATAGTATTATAATCTATATAATTTATATATAATATACAATATGATAATATATAAATAATTTGTAGATACTAACCTCAAATATATAAAAACGATTTGTAGATACTAACCTCAAATATTTTATGATTTTGGACAATGAGCACATTAATATTGGGTTCATCCATCATTTGGCACATCGTCATTACTGTCATCATAAAATATCCTACAAAGATAGTGAACATGTTAAATATACATTATATATTTGATGTCTTCAATTTATGTTAGTTTCACAACCTATGGGCCATAGCATTAAGTGGGACCAATTATAACCTAAATGTGCATTCTTTGTTTATTTAATTTGAAAGTGAGTTTTATATAGTTTATTGAAAAACGCTTGCACCATATGGTTTGACACTACTTATAACATTCCTTACATTTACATAAGATTTCTTCAATATTCCATATATCCTAATTCAAAGTGTACATGCAAAATTCACTAGTTTAAGGAAGAAATTGTATAGCCTATTTTGTGTTATCTCTCAAACTAGAAAATACGCCAAATAAGGTACAAAATCCACCACCATTGGATATGCACCTATTTTGCATTGTCATTTTTTATTATTCTTCAATGAGGTCATGTTCAAATTCAATCAATATCCATTTCATGGTCACATTGGCTCAAGCTATGGCTGAAGCAAGTTAATTTGGTGGGTGTGAGCTCAAATTAGTCCTCAATCGATATCCATTTCATGTTCACATTCACTCAAGTTGTGGTTGAAGCAAGTTAATTTGGAAGGTATGAGCTCACATCAGTCCTATATTTTTCATAATTTTCTTTCAGTCTGCGCACACCAATTTTTAACAAATCAATCATCGATTCCTTACAACATTAAATTGATTTCAGTCCATGCACACCCATTTTTAACAAATCAATCATCGATTCCTTACAATGTTAAGGGGAAGCAAAGGTCGGTAGTCATGATTTGAACACATGAATCGGTTTGTTAACAAAATTTCCCCTTTTTAACAACTCTTTATAATCTAGCCGATCCTTGAAAATGGCTTCAATCTCCAAATTTGCTAGGCGTTTGGCCATAACACCACTATCTGACATGTTATTGGCAAGGATTGTGAATGTCCCTCATAGGATTATTTCCATAGGGAGAATATCTCACATATTTGGATCCACATTCCTTAATTATATGATGTTAGTAATTAGTGTTGATCCAGGTGGAGAACAGATGATATAGGATACCCTAAGCTCAAAAAATCTAACAGGTGTTGTTGAAATGACAAAAGAAGAAGAAGCAGGTCAACCGATCAAGGGCACTGTCAAACCCGGATTCAAAAAAGGTAAGTCCAAATACACTACAGACCCAGTCACTAATCTCTGTCAAATCATGGCTAGTAAGCATTGGAACACTAGATTAGAACACACCATGAAACTTGCAGTCCCAACATTAAACCATGACATAGTGATGAAAGTCTTAGTCAAAGTAGAAACTGCAAAACAAGCCTAATTTTTTTTCATATGGGTTGAGAAAATTGGATTAAAAATAATAGGTTTACATACTTCACCATCGTTAAAATCCTTAACCAGTTGAAGAAACTCAATGTTGCAAGAACCCTTGTGTCTAAAATGCCCAACAAAGGAGTCCAGTGGAATGATGATGTCTTCAACAACCTAGTCAAGAGCTATGGAAAAATGGGGATTGTAATGGAGTCTGTTAAGCTATTTGATAAAATGAAGGGATTAGGCATGAAACACACTATATTGGCATACAATAATTTCTTTAGTGCTTTGATAAGGAGTGGGAGGACTGGCATGGCCATGCGATACTATAATAGGATGTTGGAATATGGTCTTAAGCCTGATATGTTCACCTACAATATTCTTATACGTGTCTTTTGTGTGTCATCAAAAGTGGATGTTACTCACCGATTTATGAATGATATTATCGCCAGTGGTCCAGTCAGACAATTGTGACATTTAACACCCTCATTAATGGGTTTTGTAGGGTAGGGATATTAGAGGATGCCGTTAAGTTATTCAATCAGATTAAGGAAAAGGAACTTGCTCTGACTGTGATAACATATACAGCATTGATCAAAGGTTACTGCAAAGAGAAATGTGTTGATGAAACATTAGAATATTTTAAAGAGATGGTGATGCAGGGGGTGAATCCAGATCATGTCACATATATTACTCCGATCCCCATTCTTTGCGAGGCCCAGAAAATGAATGAGGATGAGAAGCTTCTAATTGATAGGGTTGAATGGGACTTTATACCCAATGCTTCATTGTTTAATGCATTTATATATGGTCATTGCAAAGAAGGAAACATGGAAGAGGCATTCAATACCATTGAATCAAATCGGAAAGATAGAAATTTCGGTTGATCTTGCAACTTACAACACTTTGATTGCAGGAATTTTCTGTAGAGGGAAATTTGATGAGTCGATTGAGGTATTTTACAAGATTTTGCATAAGGGTCTTTTAGGTTGCAAATAAACACTTCTTGAGATAGGATTGGTAGGTTATTTACAAGAGAGTTTGGGTCCTGTGTAGTTTTGAAGTTCATCCTTAGCGTGCATGTAATTTTTTCTCTTTTTGGGATAGGGATAAGATTTTCCTTTCCTCTTTTTTTTCTTTTTTTTTATATCCTTTCAACTAATGCTTTATATGTTTTATGATTCCAAGGGTAGTTTGAAGGACAGGGTTCTCCATTTTCCCAATAAGCCATTTTAAAATAGACTGTTTAGGCATAAATGTCTTTGTATACCAATAATTGCCTCACTTTGGTGATGCCTTTGTATCCCAAGAATTGCTTAGTTTGGTAATGTCTTAACCCTCTCTGTTTGACATTCTTATTTTCCTTTACCAATGATGATGATCAAACCCCACAGGCCGTCTACTATAGTGAGTCCTTCCCTAACTAGATCCAGCCTAAAGTTGGAAGAAGACATACTGGTATGGCATCAAATACAAACACGAAAAACGCTTAGAGGAGTGTATTATTCTTCATCCATGATCCTTTATCCAATTTTATGTGTTTTTGAATGTTATTTACCTATGCATGACTACCGAAACAATGATCAAGTATATAAAGATTATATCTTTCTTAAAATATCACTATTGTGACAGCATCAAATGCAATTTGGGCAGGAAGAGGAAAATATGGTTTCATAAAATTCTTTAAAGATGAGGATATTAATTCACTTATGTACATGATGAGTAGTTGTCTAGAATATCAATCTTATGAACTATTTTTCCACTGGATTTTGTATAGCTAGTTCTGTACATGTTGAACTTGTCACAAATGCTAATATGTTTAATGTTTGGTACTCTTTATATTTTCTATTTTTTGTTGGGTATCACATGGGAATATGTCTTGGATATATCCTTAAGATATCCTTGTTGTATTCCTTTTGGTTCTATGACAAATATGAGATATATTTGGCTAGGAAACAGATCCAGGAAAATTAAGATAGGTATAGCGGATCTGGTAGGACAAGATTTAGCTGAAACAACCCCTGCAGATTGAAATTCTCAGACACATCTGATATTGTAGCACATAGAATGAAATCTTTGGGAATCTGCTATTATTTCTCAATTGGGTCCCCTTTTAAGACCTCCTTTACTGCTATGCACATGTAGAAATCTTAGCTTGAAAACCCTCTTTACCTATATTTACGTATCTAGGTTTACATTTAGGGTTTAAAATGCCTAGTTTTAACTTTTTGTATACTTATTCACACTAATATGGATTTTACATATTTTTCATGATAATTCCCATGGAAATCTATGTCGGTTGTCCACCAAAAATTGATAATCACCTAGAATAGAAAAAAGCTTGAAAGTAAGAAATTTAGTGATTATTTAGAAGAACCCTCGAAAGTATCTTAATATAAAGAGAAGGTTTATAAGACCTGCTATAATCCTGTTAAACACTCTCTGACATAAAAAATTTTGTTATTATTTGAGTTTTTTACAACTTTTGTGAACTCTATCTATGATTCATCTTTCTCATTTTTATGTTGTTGTGTTAACAATATTTTTCAAAGTTCGCTTCTTTTTTTGCACTCGGGATCGGATGCAAATTATATAAACCATATTTACTCATTGAAATTTTGCAATCAAGGCATTGTTAAAGTATACCAAATGTAATATTGTGTGTGAATCTTAAATGAGCATCGATAACTGAGGCTGTGCACCTAGGACCTAGGAAATTGTTTAATGGTGTAAAGATTAAAGCAAAAGTTTCTTTTAAGCTACTAGTACCACATAATTATTTACCATAGACTCCACAAGGAATTCCATTGACAAACATAAAAATAGAAGCTTGGGATATCATAGTATAGTTGTCACATTGTCATATTCTATAGTTAACACTATTTCTTACCTGATGTTAGTGGATTGATAATGACGTTCTAAAAATGTATGTAGATGTATAGTATTATACTTATGTACCTTTAAGTTTTTCTTGCAATCGTATAAAATTCCAAATAATAATCAGGTAGATTTGCTCAAGCTTACATTGTTTCACTTTGATGTCAAGCATGTTGATGCCTTTTTGATCCATATTTCTCAGCTCAACTCATTTTTTTCGTTAACATGGACATATCCAAATATGATGTATTTTCCAATGTTCTTTGGGGCCCTCCTTAGTTTCCTACCCCCATTACACACATCGCAACAAACATGTTCAACCCTGTGGTACCTACTTGACGTACTATTGGTTTGATGACAAATGTAAGAGTATGCATAAATGTCTTTGTTTTGACCATTACCCATGACCCCTCCTCCATTCCATCTACATATCAGGTATATCCTTGTCTCCTTCAACATAGGAAATGTGCCTTTTTTTCATCAAGGAGATGGGATCTTCTCTTAATGCTCCACACATCCCTAGAGCATTTTGGTGCATCCTCCTTCCCAAAAGGACCCCTCTACAACTTGATAGCTTATCCCCCTATTGTTTCCAATTTCTCCCCACTTCTTTCTACCATTTATCCCTCGAAGACATTAGGAGAGCTATCTGAACCATTAGTTCAAGTAGATGAAGGAAGGCCTCTATGGAAAATTTCTCAAGTATGGTGTGGACTCTGGCATCTCACATTGCCAATATCATCAATGAGGTGTCTTGCAAGGGTTACCTCCCTTCATAGGAACATCACATCATCCAACCGACTTTCAAATTGGGGAATAGCTCATATCCATACAATTACTAGACCATCATGATCGATCACACCTTTTCCAAACTTAATGTCACTATTTTTAATGTTTGGTTTTTAACCTATCTTGATAAGAACAAACTTAGGTCCATACGATAGGCATGCTTCAACAATGACTACAAAACAGTGGACCACAATTTTATTCTTTAGGGCATCATTGAGGAATTTAGGCAATGTTCTTCCAAATTCTTCTATTGTTTTGTATACTTTTGGAAGTATTTTCACAGTGTGTTGAGAGCTCTCCCTTTCTAGAGATTGTGGGACATTATTGTTTCTGAGTCTCTTGTTGTCAGTTATAGGAGACTCTAAGATGTAGTTGTTGGGAAACTTCATACATATCTTATTTTTTGACTTTATTATGAAACTTTTAGAACCCCAACCTGGTTTCAAGTTTAGTTTCTTTCCATGTTGTTTAATGCCCAAAACCCAGCATGCATAATCATTCAAAATTAAAAAATTTCACTATTTGCTTGAAAAAATTGGAATTCTTTCAACATAAATGCAAGATGGAACGATGTCTAATTTTTCTAAGAATGTATTGAGTGACAATTGTGTTGTGAATCGGGACAATGAAGTACAACAGTTTTATCCTTGGGTATCACACTCAGTAATTTACCTTTTTGTGATTTGGCCTTAAAAGGACTGACTATTCACACCAAATTTTTGTGATGAGAAAATTCTAATACCATGCCCCAAGAAGAATATAGTCCTTTTGCAGGATCGATATAGTCCATGTTTTGCTGCAACTTACTCTAGTCTCTTCATCATTAATAATTAAAGATGGAACCACCTTCAATCCTGATAACAATGTATTCAGTGGCAATTGTGTTTTGGATTGAGGCACTGAAATGCAACAATGTTATCTCTAAGGTATCTCAATTTTAGCTTTTTTTATTTGACAATGAAAGGACCATCCACACAAAATTTTGTGACAAGAAAATGGTAATAATCCACCCCAAGAAGAAGATAATTCCATTGCAGGTTTGATATGGTTTGTGGAGTTAATCATTTTAAAGTGTGCAATGTTTCTATGTGAACTGTGAGGATATTTTTGAAACCTAAATATTACCTTTCAAATGCAGGAAGAAACCATCGGATTCATTTTGATTACAAGAGGATATTGAATTCTCAAACTATGTTCATTGTTAGAATAGAATCAAATAAATTGTCGCACCATTAAGAAAATGGGAATCTTACGACATTTATGTTATATTTGGAATGGGAATAAAAATACTGATAACAGTAGGATGATTTTTTAGACTAATAAAGATACTCTGTCATAAAAATTTTGATGAGATATTTTAGAAAGATTTTTTACTTTGTATGCAGGTATACTTAATCGAGACATTTTCTAGAACTAGAGAAACAAAAATACATCTACAAAAGAAACTTGGAAGACATCCATGAGATGAAGAAACTGTTGATTTTTTAATATGCTTATTGCATTTCAAAATCATTGGAAAAATAAATATGATATTCTCAAGTATAAATCTAACTGGAAATCAATGTTCAGTTTGTACACCAGCTTGAAGCTCAGTCACCACAAAGTACATTGGCTCACAACAAGAAATATACTGCATTAACAAAAGTTATAACAAAAGCAGGTTGATTTGTACAAGTTGAGAAATTGTATTTGTGTCAGGCATGTAACATCCATTCATGTAAATTGTCATTGATGCAATATTATTTTAATATAACAAATGTTCATTTCCAAGTCTTTAGTTTGGCATGAAGGAATTATAGCTCTAAACCAAAAAAAAAGAAGCATTTGTTTATTGTTTTTTTAGACATAAAATATGCTTGTGATAGTTATAGTTTGCATTTGTGTTTTGACAATAGTTTTTTATGACCATCTTCAGTTATGCTTACAATATATAGGGAATTATTATTTTTGTAGAGAAATCCAGGGGGTTTCCTTGCTTATGATTAATAAAGCTCTGCAAACTAACTTTATCAAGTTGATCTAACTTTGGGTCAATCGTCTTTTCTTGTTGGTTCACATTTCCTGAATATGAGTCCTTCAGAAATTCGATTAAGTAATTGATCTAAGGAGGAGGAGGATCGAACATCATGTTCGCAGTACAACTTCTTTTGTTTTTAAATATTCTTTGTGTTTCTCTTCATTTGGGAAAACCATTATTTCTTTTAGAGGATTGCAAAGTACTATTAATACTAGCATTAGTTTAGATAACATAACTAAATTCATAAACTTTGTGATCTTCATTTTTAGAATTATGCAATTATAATGGAATTCTGTAGCATCTAATCATGTACCCTTTGAAATGCTATAAGAAGAGATATATTTCCCAATTCTACAGGATGATATTTTTGAAGATGTGTAGCCATCGACTATAAGTTTTCCTAATCCTATTAAATCTTGCAAAAGTAAAATTCCACTGCATTTAGAAAATAGAATAATACAAAATTGATTCTATCTGCTGACCATTTTGCCAGTGAAATAATACCTTGATCATTGCGTGGATGGTGTTTACAGTGAAGCAGCACCTTGATCATTTACAGGTCGCGGTGATGAAGGAAGAGGCAAGGGTGAATCCTACTTGACAACATATTTAATGAAAGCCAAGAAAAGACAGTATGCAGGGCACATGAAAGCACTACCTCGACATGGAAGTTTCAAGGTAACGACCTCGAAGAGGGAGGGAGGGATACGAAATGGTTTTGTATAGTCTCCAGTGGAGGCAGTTAAACTCTATCAAGTGCCCAAAGGGTTTGAGGATAATCCTTCCTCCAGGATAGAAGGATACGAAAGGGTTTCAAAAAGGATAATCCTGCCTCCACCTAAGTGTTGCAGAACTAGGTTTTTGGGTCATCTGTTTTCTGCATGACCCCAAAAATCTTGACATGTCAAAGCAATGAATTTGTCTCCAGTGAAGGGTACATTCTTGCTAAGGCCATGAAAAAAGTCAATGCTACCAAAATTTGGGTATATGAAGGGATTGGTGCTCTTGATTAAATGTCAATATATTTTCTCAACCCTAGTACAAAACCAAGTCAAACCAAATCAAAATGGATAGATTTAGTGTTGGAAGCACTTTGTACATACATGAATATTGCCTCGAAACAATTTTCCAGCAATAGGGAATGTGTTTTCCACACGTTTCCTTCACTATAAGCCATGTTTCCTACACTATAGCCCAAGTTTTCTAGATTTGGAAAGAGCATTATCAAGAATGTTGGGAATATCCCCAACATTCTTATCTAGATATTAATTTTGGAAATCTCTTTGAGATGTTCCCTCCTATCTAGTGGTGTTAGGAGTGGGATATTTGGATTCTCCTAGGTTGTACAGAAGTGTCAAGATGCTCATTACAGATAGGAGGATGCTTAGATGGTCCTACATTCATTTCCCATAAAGGAGATACTTTTCATAAACACAGTTATATTGGATTTAAGTAACCATATCCTTTACTTAATCAAAATTCTTCCAATTTTTAATTTAAATGTGTAACAGTCGTAACTCTGTTTTACATAAGCTCAAAATGGATTCTGTCTCTGACAATCTATCTCATTGATGTAATATAATCGAAGAAAACCTAGTGAGTACTAGAATGAATACCATAAATTTTCCTCTATCCCAAGGGAAAGTAACTAACCTCCAAATAACATGATAGATTTCATCCTTCGCAACTTTGGGTAGAATAGAAGCATCATATGTTGCAACATTCCCACATAATATATTTTCAAGGTCCTTCATCTAGGTTGTCAATAGGAAATTAACATGTTTTCCCTTTGCAAGAGGTAGTTAACCTCAATGAGATTCTTACTCCAACAAAGCACCAATAATGGCAACAGTAAGCAAACAAGATCTAGGTGCATGTAAAAAGGTAAAATGACAAGTATTCCAGCTAAGATTATGCACAGTTCTTTGTATAGCAATAGCAATACGACCTCCTTCAACAATTGCATGAAATAGTAATGATGGTCAATGGGCATTTAGGGAGGAGAGAAATATACATGGAAAGTGCATGATAAAAGCATGCATACGCCATTCTCACTTTAGTTTCACTTTAGATTCTTTTTATATTTAGCAGTTCAGTTTTGTTTTGAGATTGTTTAAGTTAGCAGTAGCATGCACAGTTATTTATGGTGCTTCACATGTGAAAATTTTCTAAGAATAGATGGGGCACATATACCTAGAAGGGAGATGCATGCAAGTAGAATTTCACTCTCCTCTAGTGGGTGCACCTTCCTAGGACTAGTTATGGGTGAAAGGGTTGTCTTCCCACTTTGTTAAGACCACTCTTGTTGACCTTTGACCTTGTGTTGAACCTTGTTGGTCCTTGTGTTAGTGCCTCCCTCTCCTAGTGTGGTACCTGAACCCTTTTGTCATGATGAACTACCTTTATTTTTATGTGCTCCTTTTCATCCTCCTTGAGGATGCTACTATGTATGGAAGTGTGCCACAGTCTTATGGACGTGCTAGAGTGTGGGTTTAGGCTTCCTCTGCACATTTGAAAGGAGCTTCTATTTGATTGATGTATTATTGTCCTAAAAAACTGTCATTTATTGTAGTAATGGGATTGAAAGGTCATCCTCATTTCTAGACTGTTTTGATTAATACCTTGCGGTCTGTATTTGTCCAACTCCGCCTTATAGCTACCTATCTCTTTCTCTCTCAGGTATGTCCATTGTTTTTTTAGTGACGTGTATCTTAATAAACAAAGTCTAATCATAATATATAGCTGAGTATGTAAAGGAATATCTAAACCACATTGTTTTATCCTTTACATATGCTAGTTTAACTTGTTCATTAATTTATTACTACTGCTGTTATTTATTGTCCTTGGATACTTCAACTTTATCACAGGGACCTTTGGGAGTGTTAAGTTGAAATAAATGAAAATTATGTTATATATGTTACCACATTGGTTTCTCCTTTACGTATGCTAGTTTAACTTGTCCATTAATTTATTACTATTGTTGTTATTTATTGTCCTTGGATGCTTCAACTTTAACACATGGGACTTTGGGAGTGTTAAGTTGAAAGAAATGAAAATTATGTTATATATGTTCTATTGCAGTCACTTGAAGTGTTTCATAGTTTGGACCTTCCTTATACAGTGATGATAAAAATTATTGTTATTGTACAGAACAACTATGGATTATATACCTTAAGAGAGAAGGCAAAAGTTTGACCCTTGGTCTTGTGGGGAAAAGGGTTATTTCTATACCTTGATGGTATAGGGTTATTTCCCCTATACCTTGATTGGCATAGTATATCTTTAACTTTTATTTTATTTTATTTATATATCAATCTGAACATGGTTTCTTTCCTTGATTGTAGGGTAGTGGTTGTTAAGTCACCTCCAAATAAAATGATCACATAAGTATTCATACTTCTTGTCAGCAAGCAAATTACTCGAAGGTATTGTTGCTAATATTTCATCCCATTTCATTTCCATTTATTTAGTGGCGAAGAGTACTTAGAGCCAATGCCCATTCTTCTTGACGTGAAATGGAATTAGTAGTATATTTCTTTTTACCATTCTATATACATTTTGGGTGATGAGTTGCTCCATTGGAGACTAAAGAAAATTACAAGGGATCCTATCTTATTTATTCCAAAATTTTTATCTGATTTAAAAAAAATAAAATTATAGGTTACTTTTTCCTAGGATGGGCATATACATCCTAGGAATGAACATCCAAATCTTATAAAAACTCTCCAAATGTTGTCTAGCAATATTTCCATCCATTCTAATATCGTGCAATAAGTAAATGATGTATTGGTTTATTAGATGTGGATACTTTTTGTACATATATTTTAAATATTCCAAATTTACTACTTCAATTTTTGGTCCTGTGAAGTTAAGATGGACATCCAAATATGATTGAAACTATCTGAAGGTTGTGTAAGATGTTCATGGAACTTGAGAGAAACATGCACCTGTGTTCTTTTTACAGGGGATGGAGGCTTGGTCCACATTGGAGGAAGATTAGTTTGGGACACCATTTTCTCATCCTTACTCTATATAAACTGAAATTACCCTTCCCATGGCATCATCCGCCATTATCTTCAAGTTACTTATGAATTTTCAGTCAAATTCAAATATCTTGGCATGACTCTAGATGACTCGGTAGATAGTTTTATAACAATGGATGCATGCTTGTCATTCCTATAAATTTCTGGTATTTTTGCATTTTGCATCATTCAAGCATAGAAAACAATGATTACCAAGTTACTATAGATCCATAATGGCTTACCTTATACTAGTCCTTCAAGTTCTTCAACTGCATTTATTAAGTGCAACAATATATTTGCACTTAATAAATGCAGTTGAAGGACTTGAAGGACTAGTACAAGGTAAGGCATTATGGATCTATAGTAACTTGGTAATCATTATTTTGTATACTTGGATGATGCAAAATTTGTTTGAATATTGTCATTGTCAAGAAATAACAAATTATTAAAGGGTGCTAGCTCAATGGTAGAGAACCTGCCTAATTATAGGAAGGAGGTTGGTGGTTCGATTCCTCTGTGCCCTATCATAAATTTGTGACGAAGAAAATGACTAAATTTGGATATATACGGCTATTAGTATCTAATTTCCAGTATCTTATAGTGTGACTAACGTTTAGTCGTATTTATCTTAGTCAGTAATATGTTATCGTCTAGTTGTTTATTTAGTCGTATATTTGGTCACTAATTGTGGCAATCAATGACTAAATCAGTGACTAAATAAATAACTATGAATGGCTAAATCAATGACTAAATAAATGACTATGAATGACTAAATCAATGATTAATAAGTCAAGCAATTAATGACTAAGTTAAATACGACTAAGTTAGTTAAGCTATAAGATAGTGGAAATTAGCTACTATTAGTCGTCGACTAAAAAAGAGTCGTTTATAGCCGAATTTTAGTCATTTTTAGTCATTAATTTCTCATTTTGTACTAGTGATATATATATATATATATATAATTGTTGTATGAAAACATTTTATACTATAAAATTTAATTTCAAATAATGTTTTTATCATATATTATTATAATGCTTATGATTTTTTTTATTTCATTAAATAGTTTTTAAATAAAATATTAATATCATTACATTAATTATAATATATTTTTTTTTGTTACTTGGGGAATCGAAAACTAGCCAGTTTCATACTCACGTGACACGAAGTCAATTTTTGGCATTACCTCTGTAACCCCTTGGGAAGCCTACTCGACCTCCTCACACACGGGAAACCGCCTTTCTACACTAGGATGTTTGAACCTACAACCTGCATAATAGACTCTACGCCTTAACAGAAAGCGGATTGTCCAATTGACCAAACTCAGTGGGGCTATAATGAAAAATTATTGATTGAAATCTAATTCTATAAATACATCTTAAAAAATACCAAAGAATTTGATTATATCATTGGATCATATACATAAAAATTTGAGGATTTTTGTCGAAGTTTCATACATAAACCTCTTCCCAATTAAATCAAATTACAAATATTCCAAAATAGAATACTTCCATGCCCAAGAAAACTCAATAATCTCCTGGATAACCAGTGTTAAATTTATATGGGAGTGTCATTTAATTTATTTTGAGAATTTAGATAGGAAATGAAGAGCATCAACTCTAATTTTGGAGTAATTTTGATCTTGTATAGATTCAGAAATGAGATTCATTTGTTATGAAAGAATCCATCTTGGAACACTTTAAGCATAAGAATATATTGGCATATAATTTATCTGAACAATAAGAGTGTTATTTTACCATATTTTACTGTGCATGTATTATAAATCACATATAAATACCTTTAAAAAAAGAATAGAAAACATTTATTAAACTTAATAAAAATATTTTATGGAGTTTAATTTATTAAGCTTATAGAAAACATGAGCTCTTTGTGGCTATACTTTTATTTACATGATATAAAATTAGTAGATTGGCAGGTTGTGGTGTGAAACATCTGCAATTCTTATATTTTCTAAACATTGCACTAACTATTGGCCTATAAGTCTTTTACATTATGTGTTACATTGATCTTTTGTGTGGGATTCCTTTTACGTGTTTTTCCTTCCCCATTACTATGTCATTCGGTCTTCTACTATCCAACACTACAAATTGATCAGTTGCTTCTGCAATCCCGTTAGGATCATTATTAATACTATAATATTATTTTATTTAGTAGCATATTTGCTTATACTAAGATGCATTAGGGAACCTATAGTTACAACTTTATAAATGATATAAATGGGGTGTTAAAAATGGGTTGATAAAAATGGATACCTACAATATATGGTGAAACTAGGGGTTTTCTTAATTGGAAAGGTATATTGGGAGGGGGGTTCAACAATACAATTTTAGGAAGCATTTTCCAATATTTCGTGAAATTAGGGATATTCTTCAATATATTGTGAAAGGTCGTGCTATGTAACAAGTTCACTAAGTGAACCCCCTGTGGGATCAATTATATTCCTTTGTACCCCTAATACCACATATTACCCTCGAGTCTAAGAAATGCAACTCCAATATTTGTTTATGAAATACTTATACCCTATTGCATATTCTACATTTTCTTTAGGTCAACTTACTTAGTATTGTTATGGATTGATGCAATCTGGATGATCATTTAGAATAGATATAATTATTCTCAAGTGCCTTTCTTTAATGTCTCTTTTTGAAATATGCCACACCAAGTATATTTAGAATATGGTCCTCTTGCAACAACTAGTCGTGTATTCCTAATGTATATAGTACATGCCCTCTTGACATTCTAAGGTGTTGAAATTAAGAACATGGTTATCAACACAATTATAATATCATCAACTATGTTTGATCTCCTTCCTTTAAAAAAAAACATGTTTGCCGTTAGATATTAATGAGCTTATTGAAGACATGGCAATGTGGTTACAAATCCAATGATATTGAATTGTGATGGTTTGTGTATATTAAGAGTCATATTTATGAAGTTCTAGAAGTATATTTTAGTTATATAACTCCTCTACGGAATGACATGCATCTACGTCGATATAGAATCATTGACCTTTTGTTTCAAGTAAAGAGGATTAATTTCTTCTTCAAATGTAACTTACACATAACCATTGGCTTGACTTTATAGGCACAAAATTAGAAATGTTGTAGGGCACACCTATTGAACACATTCATGATTAGTAGAATATGGAGTTCAAGCATTTTATGTGTACCAAAGGATTCTTTCCTAATTAATAAAAGGGTGTATCTATGCTTATACACCTATTCATTCCTTCTTGGGTCCTCAAGCATGTGAATACTTCCAACAATACTCTCTATAGTATGGTCCATCATCCCTTATTGAGCCATCCTCAATATGGTGAACTATTGAAAAAGCTAATGAAGAAGTAGAGGACGACATAATGAGTAGCACATGTGCTATTAGGGGAGAAATTTAGCCTATTGGGTAATTCTCAATTTTTTTTCTCCAAAAAAGATTTGTCAATTTCTATTTTTTTTCTAAAATGATTGACCCAAATTACACAAGTTAGATTTTTTTTACCATAAATTTCACCAAATGTGTCCATAAACTATATAAAATCCTTGGAAATTTGAATATTTTTACAAAAAATTGCCAAATATTTTATGGTTTGAAATTTGAGAATTAGTAATATTTGCCAAGGTTTCTACACTTTCATATAATTATGGATCCTTGAAATTTTCCGTGATGAATAGTTGAGTTTGAGACACCCTTATCACCTAATTAATATATGCACAAAACACTTTCGGATATAACTCTTCACAAGCTCCTATAATAAATGGGCATAGGCATTCCCAACATTAATATCTAAAATGAAATTGAGGACCAGGAACACCCTCCATTCCTTTGGTCATGTCCATGTACCATGCACCTCCTTGAATAAAATCATAGACCTTTATCCCCTTGTCTACATGAACTCACCCATTGGATTATCATGGGACAAACCCCTCCTACCTCATATGCTATCATTATACCATCCTACCATTTCCTAACTATGACAATATCCTTCTCTCATCATTGACAAAATACCTCAAACCATCACTCCTATTGTAATCAACATCAAAGGCCCTTCCATAATATTTTTCTTTCCTCCCACACTACCCAACATGACTCAACTAACATTCAATGTTTGACTCTCTAGTATCACCCTCTAGTCTCACCATGCCACTTCTCTCACAACACCCACTCCATGTTCATGAACTAGCCCTTATGACAATTTTCCTCCATAATCATCTCCCTTCCATGTTTCTTATTTGTGAGCATGTCAATAATTTGCATGTGTGCTTTAAGTTGATTATGTTTGGGTATTTTTCTTAATGTGTGTGATTATGTTGCTTATGTGTGATTTCATTGCTTATGGGCATGTGAGTATGCCATTTATGTGGGTTTGTAGGTGAAGTCTGTGTGTAGATTTTACATGGGTAGGTTAATGTGTGTTTATTTCAGTGCATGGTTAGGTATGTGAGTGGACTACTAATGTGTCTAGTCTTTCACTGGATTAGTATTTTCCAAGATCCTACATGAACACTTCTTGTCTATGACCCATTAATTTTTTGAAACCATGTTCAACATTGATATTCTCACTTTCTATTTTAGAGTATTCTCATTCTTTGCATCTGTCTTTCACTCATCATTTAAGAAATATTTGGTCTTTCAATTATATTATGATCTAGGTCGAGTAGATCTTTTGTTTGTAATAATGTAGATTGGATATCTTTGTTCCACCTTTTCAAGTGAATAACATTGCAAGGTTTTTCTTGAAAATCTTTCATCCCCTAAAGGCAACACATTTTTTTATTAATTTCTTCTTAATTCTTGGAATGTGACTAACAATGCATTTTGCACTGGCATTTTGAGGCCTTTTATCTCACTTTGGAAACAAAGGTTTGATGTCATCATTAGCCCCAGACAATAGGTAATGATCACACATGGACTGCAATCTGTATAATCTCGTGTTGTTCCCTGAATTGGTTCAAAAAAATAAAGATATAGTTTATGAGTTTCAAAAACAAGGAGAATGTAATGTTGTTGGTTGGACTAGGAACACTCCTAGAAGCTAGTCATGATCACCCTTGCATCCAATTTGAAAAAAAAATTGGAGAAGCTATAGGGACCCACTCACACTAACATTAATAAAGTCTATCATGGGAAGGGTATCAATTATGTGTATGGTTACAACACTTATGTGTGAATGTGGGTTAGGTGTGTGGGTAGGTGCATAGTTTAGGCATGTTTCTAATATTGTGCACATTACTTATGTGGATGAGTGTGTCCCTTATGTGTGTGGATGCATTCCTTATGTGTGAGCTAATGACTTATATATGTGCATGAGTGCATTGTTTTTTGTGGGTGTGTATGCGTATGCATTACACTATATGCATATGTTTGCACATCAGTTATGTGCGATCCCATTTCTTTTGTCCAGAAAGGTGTCAGTTATGTACATGGGTAGGCTGTATGGATTAGTTATACAAAATCTTGTCTAAACAAATCTAACATAGGTAGGGTGTATGGATTAGTTATACAAAATATTATCTAAACAAATCTAACATAGGTAGGGTGTATGGATTAGTTATACAAAATATTGTCTAAACAAATCAAACACTATTTTGTTTTAGGTCATGCTACAATGTTGAAAAATTGCTCAATCCATTGAAATATAAAAAATAGTCTCAATTTATATTTTCTATGTGTGGAAACTTATCAATAACTATAATATCCCAAATTTCTGATCTTGATTATATTGGGCATAAGTGCCACTGTACATGCTTTACTTTGATTGTTATATTTATATAGATATACTAGGCATAAGCCCCAATGCACATGTTTTATTGTTTTGTTATATAATTATATAATGGGCATAGGCCCTCTTGGACAAGGACTATTATTGTGTATTGGTCATAGGATCCGATGTACTACTTGATTTATTTATTATGTGATTGGGCACAAGCCTTAATATACCGAGATGATCTTTTTGTGATCTATTGTGCAGAAGACTGATATACATGATTTATTTCTATGATGTGTTGGGCATAAGACCTGGAGCACATGGGTTATGAGGCTATGTGTTGAGAATAAGCTTTGGAGCACATGGGTAACCCCAACAAGTAAAGGATAAAAGTGTTGGGCATAATCCCTGGAGCACTCCAACATGATGTTGAGCATAAGCTCTCGAGCATCGAATCCTTGGCCATTGTATCCCTAGGTGTATTCTACAAATGTATCCTAGTACTAGTGTTGAGAAAAAGCCTCTAAAATTGCACTACTGTAACACCCGTTAGATAGTGTTGAACATAAGCTCTTAATAACACTAGGGATTGCCTTAATTAAGGGTGTTGAGTTGGAAAGACTATGGATAGCACGAACCTTCATCATACTTATTCAAGCTAATTAATTGAAATCAGAAACTATTTCTCATCAAGGTCTACAAGATACTTCCACGAATACGAGGCAATCCAACATGCAAGGAAATCTAGGGCTACCTATCCTAGTTGACCGACCAAACCCCACATGAGGCCTTGCTAAAAAAATTAACATAAACTGAGGAAGCATCAGATAAACAATTATGTTATTTAATGCATGGACAATAAAATATGAATAAATTGAATAAGTCAGTCTAATATATATATATATAGTTATAGTTATAGTTATAGTTATAGTTATAGTTATAGTTATAGTTATTTTGAATAAATACATAAATACAAGATAACAAAAGTTACTAAGTAAAAGTCTATATAAATATTATTTTATAAACTAAATAAATAAATTAAAATTATTTTCTAAACTCAAGTAGGAACTAATAGAAAGTTCCTAGTTATAAAAAATTAGTATCATCTAAGATATATTACCTATAAATCAAACTAAGAGTTATTTTCAAGAAAATATTAAAATCTTTATGTGATTGAAGATAACCACCTGCCCCTTTCCAAAGAATATATATAAAAGCAATAGCTAAGAGTGGGCGTTGGATCTTATCTTTATTTCTGTATGGGATTGGAGAGAATTTTCAAACCCAGTACTTAGAGAATACATAGCCTAACTCCAAAATACCAACAACCTCATCCTCGGGTGTTCTAGTTTTTTCTTGCATATTGGAGCCAGCTTAGGTGGATCCGATTAAGAACCAGGAACGATTCCAGATCAAGGTTGGGAGGAACGTGGTAGTTTTGAGGTCATCTGGTTACCACTCCACAGGTCAGAAACAAAGTATTTCCTATTAATTTTGTGTTTGAAGTGTGCAGGTTGATAGATCTATTACAAGCCACGCAACTGCAAGTAAGAGGTTTACCCTATATCAGATTTTGTATCCATTCTTAAATATGTTTACAGGTTGATATTTACAGTTATCAATATTTGTATTGAAAGTTGCTTCATAAACTTGAATAAAACATTTATTTCTGTGGATACATTGATAGAATTATTTAGTCATGGTACCCTGGGTTTTACTTAAAGAGATTTGTAGGGATAGGGTAGCTTTTACAAATGTTTTATGGTTTAGGTTAGAATCTAAGATTTATCTCCTATAAAGATTATGATAATTTATTTCCAAACATCTTGAACAACATTGAATCCACACAAAATCCTCAAACATAGGAATCATAGATCCTAGAATAAAAAGATTTTAAAAATCAAATAATTATTTAAACCATTTAAAATATAGGACAGAGTCGTTTTAAAGCGAAGGTCGCTCCAGCAAAGCAAGCTCTTGTTGGAGCTTTGTTTTATAAATATGGAATAAACACTTAGCACTATTTACAAATTATCCACACATGGTTTATAACACTAGATTTTAAACAAATGCTTACATGCCAACTTTAGAAAGAATAAAGAACCATGTGACTTTCACGACATGTCAAAACCCTTGGAGTCCCAAATCTACTCTATCAAACATTTCCATAATTCCAAGTTTGACTCCATAAAGCTACGCATAGTGTTGGCTGAAATCCACTCTTAAACAATTTAAAAAAGAAAAAGAAATAGATATTACATAAACCATTAAATAAGCTTAACCAGGGTATCACGATACCCCTCCAACCAAATATCGAATCCCATAGAGTTTCTTTTTAATCCATTCTTTGGAAGGAGTGGCCATGCTTCAAGCACTGGAATGACAATGCATCAATGTGACATTTAGATTAAACAAGAACAAAGAGTTAGGTCTTTGCCCGTACTTCTATTGAGAAGCAAAACAAGCAAAATATTTTCCACTCAAATAGTAAATACAAACAAATTATCCATGAAGCCATTACTGGCACTACTAACACAGAGCGTCTCCACCCTAACATATTTCATTGCTCACCATTAACGCTTTGCCCAGAAATTTGACAAGACCACGATTCATAAACTAAAAACACACGGAGAAATCTTAAAGCACAAATAATTTTACCCCAACAGTGTTAGCTACGAGATGGTACAGAGACATTAAACAACTTTAAAACGTAGTAATTATCAGTCCGCAAAATACTTCAGCATTCACCCATCTATCAACATTTAAACCATTAAAGAGCACATAGAGGAGAACGCATGTACAAACTTCCATATCTAGGAATATATTTTAGATAGATTCTTCACCCACTGTCAGATTAAAAATTGCAAATTCATTAAAATGCTTGAACAGGCTCATAATCTCTAAACCCTATGAAGTCTTGAGCACCATTTCATTCACAAAACCCTTACATTTAGCATGTGGAAAATCTGAGAGACTACCAACAAACCCTTGTAAATCTGAATAACAAACCATTAAACAACAAACATCACATCTCCAAATCATTTTGAAATGTAGAACGGCCAACCGGAAGTATAGGACACTTGAACAGGGGCTTACCAAGTTTCGCTTGAGGGTCTTCCCTCCCTCCAGATGCAGACCATGTTTAAATGTTGCCCTATCCCGTCACAAAACCAGTGAAGGGTTTATAAAATGTTTCCGATAATAATAGAGAAAACAGAGTATAACTATGTCTAGAGACACATACCTGCATAGTAAATGGAGGCCCTGTAAATGCCTCAACCTTGATGTCCTTGCCTCTGACAAGAAAACCCCAAACAGGGAGCTCACTCCCCTCATCCTTTGTTTTAGCATGCAAAGGGGATATTGAAAGCAGGGTAAGTCGCTCTTAATCCTGAGCGAGCATGGGAGGTCACCACAAGGCCTCCACATGGCCTCCATTAAAAGCTTCAACCACCCCCACTAGGATTTAGATCCAATACCCACTCCCTATAGTCATAGTTTTTCTCCTTGTTGCAAAAGTATATTTTTCTATGCATACATAATTCTTAGTGGCAAAGGTTAGAAAATTTGTTTGCTTGATCAAATTACTTCTTTAAAACATACACTCAGCATAGGTTTGGCTCCTACAACAGAAAACAACGAGTTTCTCGTGGCTTAGTTCATAATGAACTAAGTAAGCCCAAGTTCATAAAAGTCCTTCATACCTTTTCGATTGAGTCGTTATGTAAATACAACCACTCTTTTCCCATTAGAAGTAGACGTAAGTTAGCCACTACCTTTTAGATTAAACGAGACTAGGTTATGTGTTAGGTCGAACATACAAGATAAACCAGTATGAATAAAGTAGATAGAACGAAAAAATAAACACTAGTGCAGTAGACAAGAAACATCATTATACAAATAAACGACATAAATATCGTCGTAAGAAAATAGGACACCATGTATTAATCTACGAAAGAAAACCAGATCGAAAAATACAAGTATCTCTGCTAATAAAGTTTACACAATGTTGAAGTTAATTTAGATGAACCTTACATCTTAATGATTTTATTGACCATACACAAAGACAAATTATGTACATATTTAAGGGACATTACAAGTGGTATCAAAGCCCAGTTTCGAACACTTAGAGACCTTCTTGGCTCACTACTGAACATCCGATGCATAAATGCATTTTCAAAACTTTATTTGTGATTTCTAAACTAATAGAATAATATTGTTACTGACTATTGAATTGCAGATATAAAGAGTAGTCTAAATCATGGACACAAAAGAGAACAATAGTCGACATGGGAACCTAAATTCCCCACCCCGAGAAGAATAAGTTGTGGTGGAACTGAATTTCAACTTAATGAAGACTATACAGAGTCTACCAATAGATGTACAGAGTTTTAAGGATGACAACATGAATGAAAGAAGAGAACATAAAGCAATAAATGAAGCTCTACTTCGGAGCTTGATAGGGGTAAACCCCCACAGACATACCACCCACTCAACAAACAAATCCAAATAAAAATGTCATCATAAAAGAAGGACCAGTAGTCCAAGAGAGGAGGGACGAGAAGAACACACCCCTGAATTCATAGAAGAAGAATATTAAAGCTCTTCTAGTGATGGCTCACCCTCCCCTTGCAAGAAAAGGTAGAAAAATGACGATATCCTTCAAGGGGAATTTCAAAATATCAAAGCCCCAACTTATGAAGGGGAAATGAATACCGGAGAGAAGGATGAAGAATGGCTCCTAGGTATAACTAAAAACTTTCGAGTACATAATTACTCCAGTGATACAAAATCCTGGTGGCCATTTACAACTTGAATGGAAAGGTATCTAGGTGGTGGAGAGACCTGAAACATACTAAGAGGGAAGAAGTAAAGGATATCAGATGGAGTACTTTGAGCAAAATATTCTATGGAAAGTACATGTCCGAAATATTCTTTGACAGAAAAATAAAAGAATTCCACTAATTAATGATGGGATCCCTAACTATGGATTCCTTTATCAATATATTTTTAGAGTTGTTGCATTACGTACCTTACATTACAAACGAAAAGGTCAAGATACAACAATTTTTGGGATGTCTCCCTCCAAAATTTCGAGAGAGAATTGAGTTCGACATGCCCAAAACTCTAGACACCACTTTGCACAAGGCTAGACTTTGTTATGAACATGGAAAATTGAGACATGAGAACATGAAAAACAAATTGAAACAAATTTAGGTCCTTCTCAGATAACTGAAAACCCGGTTTTAAGCCACCGCCATACAGAAAACAAAACAATAGTTTCCCACCTAACATAAATTTCAACATACCTGGTGCACAGCCAAATGTTCCCACACCAGATGCCAACAGACTAGGAGTAAACAGGGGAGATAAAGCTGGCCTGCTGTAGGTTAGCTACTGGAAATATCAAGGTCCCCATTATGCCAGAGATTTCCCAAACAACACAGATGGAGTCCTCCACAACTTACAAGAAAAACCAACAGTAGGAGACATTGCTAGGACACCTAGGATCTATGCAACACTCGATGACCAACAAGAATACCATCAGGCCACTATGGTCAAGATAGAAGGTAAAGTTTTGAACGCATGTATTTCAATTTCAATTGATCTCGGTGCTTTCCGAGGCTATGTTTCCCCCAAGATTGTCGATATATGTAAACTAAACAAAGAGAAACATGGGAGATCGTGGCTGGTACAACTAGACACTCGTACAAAAAGGAAGGTTTCAGAACTAGTAAAAGAATGCGAGATAGACATGAATGGTTTTCCAACTAAATTAGGCTTAACTATCTTACCCATAGGATTGTACGACTTACTTATAGGCATGGACGGGTTGGAACATCACCATGTCATGCTTGACTGTTTAAACAAGTCAATCTTATGCACAGACAGCTTAGGGAATCAAAGAAAGATTCAAGGCATACCCAAGAAGGTTTCTGTCAGACAGATATCTACCTTACAAGCAAAGAAATGCATAAGGAAGGGATGCAAACTTTTTGCGGTTAACATTCAAAACATAGAAGCTGAGAGAGAAAATAAACTAAATAATTTCTGGTTCTCATAGACTACAAAGATGTATTTCTTGAGGAAATACTAGGACTACCACCCAAGAGGGACTTATAATTTTCCATAGAATTAACACCAGGGTCAGTATCGGCTTCAAAAGACCCATACCACATGAGCGCACCAGAGTTGGTGGAGCTCAAGTTACAATTGCAGGTGTAACACCCTGGTTTTGACCCTGTTTGTATTAATGTATATGATGTAAATATTATATGGAATCATGACAAGGAGCTCAAGGCCAAGGCCCTGTCATTAAATAATGTTTGGTATATAGGCGACCGTGGTTGATGCCTATGGTTAATGTGCTAAGGAAAGCACGTTTGTAAACATCATGTAAATATGCAAATTAATGAAAAACCCATAGCCATCTATGTCAATGCAATGAATAATGAGATGGGGGCATGATTTTCCTAAGTATAAAGGGGAGGGAATGTTAATCTTGAACCAGTTTGGGAAAATCCATGTGTCATGGGGAAATCCCATCAAAACTATCAACTACCCTTTTTCTTGTCTTTCTCCTCAACCATTTATTTCTGCCAGAATGTGGTTGAGGTAGTTATTTCCTGGAGGGGGAAGAGTATGGAAAAATTCGAATTGGGAAGAGCACCTAGTTTTGAATGTCGTGTTTTGCTTGCATGGACAAGAAAACACCAGAATGGTAAGCTAGTTTCACTCACGCATTATGTCTTTGTTTTTTGGATTCACATTTTGGGGAGCGACAGGACGTCTTGCTCAAGGGATCATTATTCTCCATTTGTGTGGAAGCTCTTCAGCAGATGAGTTATTCATGTGTGTATCCTTCGCGTTTTGAAAGTGTTTTTCCCTACAACACTGTGATTGTTGTGTGGTAGCGTTATCTTGAACTACAGAGTGTATGAGACCCTGTTACTCGTGTTTCAGAGTAAAGCCTGTGTTGTGGAGTCTCCTTGTGGTTGTTGTGTTGTGCGCCCTGGTTTTTTTCTGGACCATATACAAGGCTTAGGAGTGGGAGAGACGTAGAATGTGCTTGATAAACCTAGTGTGGAACCTCACAATAAGATAAGAGTGGTTAGTGAACCTGCAATGCACGTCCTGAAGAGAACTGGAAGGGAAGGTGTAGCATGAGGGACTGTGGAGTAGAGAAGGGGACACTTCCTTGTGTTGGGTGTGTAGGTAGTGGGAAATCCATGCTAGATAGCTCTTGGGAAGGTGTTCTTAGCTCTGTAGATGATCTCACTAGCTTAGTAGTTCTTCCTTCCCATTGCCTTAGAGGCCTGATAAACCCAACAAGAAAGATGGCTTGACTGGTAACCTGATAAACCCATATGTTGGCTTGTATGTGTCTTGTTGAGTTTGACCTTATGAGTAACCTTTGGCTAGACAATCTGATAAAACCAACAGTGAGATGGCTTGACTTTGTATAGTATGATAAACCCATCTGTTGGTTTAATTGGTCCTTAAAGGTGAATATTGGCTTAACTGTGATCAGTCTATGAAACCCAACTGTGAGAAGGCTTGGCTAAGTGGCTTGTGAAACCCATATGTTGGTTGTTTTCCCTTGCAGCCTGATAAACCCAACTGTGTTGGATTGGATGAGTTTTGTTGCACCCTTGGCTATGTATGAGCCTGCTAGTGTTCCCTTATTCCTTGAGGAAATCATGCCCAGCTCAGGGGGTGGCAGTGTTGCTGAGAGATTGACGAGCGCACTAGCCTATGCTTGGGTGGAACGTTGCAGCGACATAGCTCATTGCGGGAAAAGTTCTTCTTAAGATAAGTGTTCTTTTCTATGTTAACCTCTGCAATTATATTTCTTGCATTGTAATTGCTTGATGGAATAGGATGAACATGTTGGTTGTGTTGAATTGATGAATTGTTCCTTTGAATAACTACAATTATAGTCATCTATGTATGTTTCCTTCAATGCATTGTTAAATTAAGTTGCAAGGTTAGAATGTTGGATTGATGTTGGCTTAGATGGCCAAGTCTATTCATAGAATTCGATTAGTAGGTCGAAATTCAAGCAGAAACCTTCTCCCGCAATGGTTCATTCCGCAAGAGGGATGCGGAAAGTGGAAGACATCTTTTGGCATATTTGGACCTCCACAAATTTCTTTCTGCAATTCCATTTCCATAATTGCGGGATGCAGGATGTGGATATGTCTTTTTGTGGAATTGTGGCTTTCCGCAATTCCCTTTCTGCAATCTCCTTTCCGTAACTTGTGAGATGTGGAATGCGGGATGCGGCATCACAGATTTCGATTTCCGCAAAGGTCATTTCCACATGCAAGATGTGGGAATGTAGAATGCGGTATGCAGGATCGTGGTATCACGATTTCCACAATTCCCAATCCCGCAACTCAAGTTTTCTGCACAGTCAATTCTTGCAGGATGATTCTCCGTCGTTGATCTATTTCTGATGCAAGATACGGGATGCGGGACGTGAGATTGGAATTTTCATAACTTCCCAATCTCGTAACTCAGGCTTTCTGCACCGTTGATTTTTGCGGGTGGATTCTGAGCCATTGATTTGACTTCAGATGCAGAACCCTTTGTGATCCTTGGATTCTGTCGTTATTTCTCTCCGCCGTACAATCTCCTCTGAGATCTTTCTTTGTAGATCGTCGAACTGATCAATGGAAGACAGGAGGGAGAGTGACAGTGTTGGAAATGTCAAGAAGTGGTTCATGGCCATGCCCTGTGTTTCGATGAACAGTAAAGGTTCTCAATGAAATTTTTAATTCCGCATGATAATGGGGTATGGGTACGTGACATTGTGGTATCATAGTTGTGGGTTGCAGCATTGGGCCTAGATGGGCTAGAAAGAGATAAGAGTATCCTCGGATACCAACATTGTAGTATGCTACAGAGTGGTATCTATAGAATGGAGCCAACACTACAACGTGGTATCAACATCGCGGGTTGTAGCGTCAGGCTTGAAAGGGATGAGTTGAACAGTTAACCAATTTTTCGGTTACAGTATTGGGCCTAGATAGGCCAGGTGACAGTAAGTGAAGGGTTGTAACTTTGACTTACTGTGTATCTAACAAATGGTGTTTGATATAACACATTTTGCAGAGTCATAGTGTATTTTGGAAGAGCGGGTTGTTGAATCCGCCATGAGAAGCTACGACATATATGATGCATGATATTCCTATGAGCGTGCGCAAGACGCTATGGGGGAAAACGTCCAAGTTGGAAATGATGATATAGAATATAATGGAAGGATATTTCAAGAGATGCCACCAGACATTACAGCCACCATGAGAAGCCTGATTAAAGCTCAGGAAGAGTAGCATCAGTTGAATGCTTCCATGTTGCAAAGTTTGATAGACATCCAATGGCGGATGAGCTTGAGGCAACATACAGAAAAACTAGAAGGTAGTAATAGCAGTACCAGAAGAAGAATAAGAAGGTCTACTAGTATATCTCCTAACTCGGAAGGATCCACTGAGGATTCTAGCTCTTTATATCACAGGAAAAGAGAAGGAGACATTATAGGAACAACTCATGAGATGAGTTTAAGAAGGCAAGGTCACCTACCTTCAATGGTGAGACAAAGAACGGTTAAAAAGTTGAGGCTTGGCTCATTGGGATGAGGAAATATTTCCAAGTTCAGGATTATTCAGGAAATATGAAGGCTAAAGTAGCCATCTTCAATCTGAATGAAAGAGCATCCATTTTGTGTGAGCACCTTCGATAGGTAAAGGGGATCAGTGAAAGAAGGCTTCAGTGGAAACAGTTCCAGAAGTATTTCAAGCAAAAATACCTTTCTAATAGGTACTATGATGACAATATCAAAGAATTTCAAGATCTGAGATTGGGAAAGAAGACCATGGAAGAGTGTGCAAACAAGTTCTTGGAGCTGTTGAGATATGTCAGGTACATCAAGGATGAGAAAGTGAAAATCCAACGTTTCATGAGTGGATTGCCTCAGTCTTACAAAGATAGAATTGAGTTTTATGAGCCTAGAACTTTGGAAGAAGCAATAAGGAAAGCTAAGTATTGCTATGAGCAAAGCAGAGGCAAACCTGAATATCATAAGACATGGAAGGATAGAAAGAATGAGAAGTATGACCAAAGGAAGAAAGGTTTTAAACCTTATAACTTCAGGAATCAACAAAAGCAACCATCCCAAGCTGAGAAGTAGCCAGCCAGAGTGGTGGGAGAAAAGCCAAGAGATCCACAACAGATCACAGAACCACTCCAATGTTGGAAATGTGGAGGACCCCACATGCACAGGAATTGTCCACTCAAGAATGAGAGTGCAAGGCCATCTTACAACCTTCAAGAGGCAGAAACAGTGGGTCGAGTAGCGAGGGCCATCCCTAGGATTTACGTAGCACTGGAGAAGCGCCAGTCGACTGTGGTTGAATTTGCAGGTAAGATTGCTGAGCAATCTATTTCTATTTTGATTGACCCTAGTTCTACCCACAGTTACATTGCTCCTAGAGTAGTGGAGACTCATTCTTTCAAGAAAGCGAGGCATAGAAAATCATGTTTAGTTTAGCTAGCCACTAGAACTAAGAGAAAGGTTAGTGAAGTGGTAGAGAAATGTCCATTGGTGATGAATGGATGGGTTACTTGTGTAGATCTGAATGTTCTACCCCTTGGTTCCTATGATGTTCTCATTGGAGTGGATTGGTTAGAAGCTCACAAGGTAAAGCTTGACTATTACCATAAGAATTTTGAATGCATGGATGAACAAGGGAACCCGAGAGTGGTAAGAGGCATTCCAAAGGTAATTTCTGTGAGGCAGATTTCAACAATATAGTTGAAGAAATTTTGTAGGAAGGGTTGGCAGTTGTATGCAGCTCATATTTTGGAGGCAGCAGAGAATGAAACTCCTACGTTGGAGGACTTCTAGGTATTCCAGGAATTCAAGGATGTCTTTCCTGATGAGATTCCAGGGCTTCCTCCAAAGAGGGACATTGATTTCACGATTGAACTTGTGCCAAAAGCAACACCAGTGCCCAAGAAACCCTACAGAATGAGTACGATGGAAATGTTAGAGCTAAATATGCAGTTGCAAAAGTTGTTGGAGAAAAATTATATCGGGACCAGTGTGTCTCCTTAGGGAGCACTAGTTATGTTTTTAAGGAAGAAAGATGGTACACTCAGATTGTGTATTGATTACAGATTGTTGAACAAGGTTACGATGAAGAAAAAATATCCTTTTCCTAGGATTGATGACCTCTTTGATCAAATGAGGGTAACAAAGGTATTTTCCAAGATTGACTTGAGGTCTGGTTACCACCAGGTTAGAATCAAGGATGAAGACATTCATAAGACAACCTTCAGGACAAGGTATGGGGATGAAGACATTCATAAGACAACCTTCAGGACAAGGTATGGGCATTATGAGTTTGTAGTGGTACCATTTGGTCTCACAAGCGTGTCGGCTACATTTATGTGCCTTATGAACATTGTCTTCATCAGGTATTTAGACAAGTTTGTTCTTGTTTTCCTTGATGGAATTCATGTTTATTCTAAGAATGAGGAAGAGCATGAAGAGAATTTGAGATTGACATTTCAATTTCTCAGGGAGCATCAGTTGTATGCAAAGTTGAGTAAGTGTGACTTCTATAAAGATAGAATTCAGTACTTGGGTCACATTATCTCAGAAGAGGGTATATTTGTGGACCCTGCCAAGATTGAAGCCATAATGAGATGGCCTACTCGAAGAAATGTGACAGCTGTAAGATCTTTTATGGGACTTGCAGGATACTATAGGATATTAATTGAAGGATTCTCCAAGGTTGCACATGCCATTACTTCTTTGCAAAAGAAGGGAATAAATTTTGAATGGACAGTGAGGTGTGAAGAAAGCTTCTAGCATTTGAAGAATCTTCTCACAAGTGCACCAGTTTTGAAAGTTGCAAACCCAGAGAAATATTTTGTGGTGTGTACTGATGCATGCGGTCAAGGGCTTGGAGGATTCCTTATGCAAGACAACCATGTGATATGTTATGAGTCTAGGAAGTTGAAGGAACATGAGAAGAACTATGCTACTCATGATCTGGAACTTGCAACCATAGTGCATGCTCTCAAGATGTGGAGGCATTACTTGATGGGAAGAAGATTTGAGCTAAGGATAGACCATTTTGGTCTAAAGTATTTTTTTGATCATCCTACTTTGAAAGCTAGGAAAGCTAGATGGCTGGAGTTTTTATGTGAGTTTGATTTTGAGATCAAGCACATAAAGGGTAAAGAGAATAAGGTAGCTGATGCGCTCAACAAGAAAGTGGAGGAAATGCATGTGGCATCCGTTAGTGTTTTCCAATCGGAGTTGAGGCAATAGATTGTTAATCATGTTGTTGAAGATTAATTATATGTGCAGAACAAGGAAAAATTGCAGTAACAAAGCCTTGAAAAGAGGTATGAGGGATACCAATTGGAAGAAGACGGACTTCTTACTTACAAGAACATAATTTACATTTCCAATGTAGCATATTTGAGGAGAATTGTTATGGACGAGATCCATCAAGCTCCATATTTTGGTCACCCAGGATATTAGAAGAAAATTGCTACAGCTAGAAAGCAGTACTTTTGGCTAGGAATGAAAAAGGACATGACTGAATATATTTCAAGATGCATGAAATGTCAGCAGGTGAAGGTTGAGCATCAACACCCAACAGGTTTGTTGCACCCTTTGCTAGTTCCAGAATGTAAATGAGAAGTTATTTCCATGGATTTCATTATAGGATTTCTAATGACTTGGAGACAACATGATTCCATCAAGGTTGTGGTGGACAAGTTGACAAAGGCAGCCCATTTTATACCGGTTAAGTCTATGCATAAGACTGATGACATTGCAAAAATATTCATGAAGAAGATTTTCAAATTTCATGGATTGCCAAAGGCAATAGTCTCTGACAGAGATGTCAAGTTCACTTCCAATTTTTGGAAGGGATTGTTTGCAAATTTGGGTACAAAGCTAAACTTCAGCACCGCGTACCATCCTCAGACTGATGGATAGACAGAGAGAGTTAACCAAGTTCTTGAAGACATGCTTCACATGTATGTGATGGACAAACCAACCAAGTGGGAAGATTATTTACACTTGGTAGAGTTTTCTTATAACAATGGACAGCAAGCATCCTTGGGGATGAGTCCATATGAAGCTTTGTATGGTACGAGGTGTAGGACACCCGTGACTTGGGATAATCCCGTGAACAAAGTTTTGATTGGTCTAGAATTTCTCAAGGAGATAGAGCAGGAGGTTGTAAAGATCAGGCAGAATCTGAAAGCAGCCCAAGACAGACAGAAAAGCTATGCTGATAAGCATAGGGTGAACAAAGAGTTTAGTGTTGGGGATCATGTTTACCTCAGAGTGAGGGCAAAGAAGAGTTCCTTGAAACTTGGAAGTTGTGCCAAGTTGTCACCTGGATATTGTGGGTCATTTGAAGTGCTTGAAAGAATAGGGCCAGTTGCATATAGACTTGCATTGCCTGCTAGCACTAGAGCTCATAATTTTTTTCATGTTTCTTTGCTTAAGAAATATATACATGACCCTAACCATGTGATAAATTGGGATGTGATTCAGGTGGAACCCGAGGAAGAGTTCTGAATCAAGCCAATGCGCATCCTCGACAGGAAGGTCACCATGCTCTAGAATCAAGCCATATGACAGGTAAAGGTGCAATGGGAGCACTACGGTTCTGAAGAGGCTACACGGGAGCTGGAGGGTGCCATGCGATTGGCACATCCATTTTTGTTTGAATCTGTGAAGCACTGAGGGCGGTACCAGTGTAGCATTTTTTTCAATTTTGTAAAGCACTAAGGACAGTGCTATTGAATGGGGAGGGGAATGTAACGCCCCATTTTTTACCCCGTTTGCATTAATGTATATGATGTAAATATTATATGGAACCATGACAAGGAGCTCAATGCCAAGGCCCTATCATTGAATAATGTTTGGTATATAGGTAACTGTGGTTGATGCCTATGGTTTATGTGCTAAGGCAAGCATGCTTGTAAACATCATGTAATTATGCAAATTAATGAAAAACCTATAGCCAGCTATGTCAATGCAACAAATAATGAGACGGGGACATGATTTTCCTAAGGATAATGGGGAGGGAATGTTAACCTTGAACCGGTTTGGGAAAATCCATGTGTCATGGGGAAATCCCATCAAAACTGTCAACTACCCTTCTTCTTGTCTTTCTCCCCAACCATTTATTTCTCCCAGAATGTGGTTGAGGTACTTATTGCCTAGAGGGGGAAGAGTATGGAAAAATTCAAATTGGGCAGAGCACCCAGTTTCGAACGATAAGCTAGTTTCACTCACGCATTATGTCTTTGTTTTTTAGATTCACGTTTTGGGGAGCGACAGGATGTCTTGCTCAAGGGATCATTATTATCGATTCGCATGGAAGCTCTTCGGTAGATGATTTCTTCCTGTGCGTATCCTTCGCATTCTGAAAGTGTTTTTCTCTTGGCGAGATTGTGATTGTTGTGTGGCAGTGTTATCTTGAACTATAGAGTGTATGAGACCTTGTTACTCGTGTTCCATAGTAAAGCCTGTGTTGTGGAGTCTCCTTGTGGTTTTTGTGTTCTGCGCCCTAGCTTGGGTTTGGACCGTATACAAGACTTAGGAGTGGGAGAGATGTAGAATGTGCTTGATAAACCTAGTGTGGAACCTCACAATAAGATAAAAGTGGCTGGTGAACCTACTATGCACATCCTGAAGAGCATTGGAAGGGAAGGTGTAGCCTGAGGGACTGTGGAGCAGAGAAGGGGACACTTCCTTGTGTTGGGTGTGTAGGTAGTGGGAAATCCATGCCAGATAGCTCTTGGGAAGGTGTTCTTAGCTCTGTAGATGATCTCACTAGCTTAGTAGTTCTTCCTTCCCATTGCCTTAGAGGCCTGATAAACCCAACAAGAAAGATGGCTTAACTGATAACCTGATAAACCCATATGTTGGCTTGTATGTGTCTTGTTGAGTTTGACCTTATGAGTAACCTTTGGCTAGACAATCTGATAAAACCAACAGTGAGATGGCTTGACTTTGTGTAGTCTGATAAACCCATCTGTTGGTTTAATTGGTCCTTAAAGGTGAATATTGGCTTGACTGTGATCAGTCTATGAAACCCAACTGTGAGATGGCTTGGCTAAGTGGCTTGTGAAACCCATCTATTGGTTGTTTTCCCTTGCATCCTGATAAACCCAACTGTGTTGGCTTGGCTGAGTTTTGTTGCACCCTTGGCTATGTATGAGTTTGCTAGTGTTCCCTTTTTCCTTGAGGAAATCATGCCCAGCTTGGGGGGTGGCAATGTTGCTGAGAGATTGATGAGTGCACTGGCCTATGGTTGGGTGGAACGTTACAGCGACATAGCTGGTTGCGGGACAAGTTCTTCTCAAGATAAGTGTTCTTGTTTATGTTAACCTCTGCAATTATATTTCTTGCATTGTAATTGCTTGATGGAATAGGATGAACATGTTGGTTGTGTTGAATTGATGAATTGTTCCTTTGAATAACTGCAATTATTGGCATCTATGTATGTTTCCTTCAATGCATTGTTAAAATAAGTTGCAGGGTTAGAATGCTGGATTAATGTTGGCCTGGATGGCCAAGTCTGTTCATAGACTTCGATTAGCAGGTTGAAATTCAAGCAGAAACCTTCTTCCACAATGGTTCATTCCGCAAGAGGGATGCAGGATGCGGAAGACATCTTTTGGCAGATTTGGAGCTCCGCAAATTCCTTTCTGCAATCCACTTTCAATAATTGTGGGATGCGGGATGCAGAGATGTCTTTTTTGTGGAATTGCCTTTCCGCAATTCCCTTTCTGCAACTTACGGGATGCAGGATGTGGCGTCGCAAATTTCGATTTCTACAACGATCATTTATGCATGCGGGATGTGGGAATATAGAATGCATGATCGCGGTATCGCGATTTCCATAATTGCCAGTCCCGCAACTCAAGTTTTTCGCACCGTCGATTCTTGCAGGAGGATTCTCCGTTGTTGATCTATTTTCGATGTAGGATGCGGGATGCGGGACATGAGATTGCAATTTTCGTAACTCCCAATTCCATAACTCGGGATTTCTACACTATTGAATTTTGCAGGTCGATTCTGAGCCGTTGATTTTATTTCAGATGCAGATCCCTTTGTGATCCTTGGATTCCATCTCTATTTCTCTCTGTCGTCTAATCTCCTCTGAGATCTTTCCTTGCAGATAGTCGAAATGATCAATGAAAGATGGGAGGGAGCGTGATAGTGTTGGAAATGTCAAGAAGTGGTTTGCGACCATTCCCTATGTTTCGATGAACAGTAAATATTCTCGATGAAATTTTTAATTCTGCATGACAAGGGGCATGGGTACATGACAGTGGGAATTGATAGAGAAGGGTTATATCCGACGTAGTGTGTCTCCCTAGGGAGCACCTATACTCTTCATAAAGAGAAAATATGGTACGATGCGAATGTGCATCGATTACCGACAGCTCAATAAGATGACCATAAAAAATCATTACCCACTCCCTAGGATCGATGACTTGTTCGATCAAGTCGAAGAATCAATGATCTTTTTGAAGACCGACTTGCGATACTAATACTACTAAGTAAGGATCGGTGATGAGGACATACACAAAACCGCTTTTCGAACTCGATATGGCCATTATGAGTTTGTGGTAATTTCTTTTGGGATAACCAATGCACCAACCAATTTTATGTGCATGATGAACAGTATTTTTAGTAAATACTTGGATAAGTTTGTATTAGTCTTTATAGAATATATACTAATTTACTCAAAGAGTAGGGAAGAACACGAGGAACATCTCTGAATTGTATTACAAGTATTACAGGAACACAAACTTTATGCCAAGTTTAAAAAGTGTGATTTTTACAAACCATAGATACAATACCTAGGTCACATCATTTCAGAAAAAAGGGATAGTCATCGACCCAAAAAAGATTAAAGACGTCAAGGAATGGCCTACCCCTAGTTATGTCACAGACATTAGGTAATTTATTGGACTAGAAGGTTACTACCGAAATTTCATTGAGAAATTTTCAAGGATTGCTTGTCTCATGACCTCCTTACAAAAGAAGACAAACAATTTCCTGTGCATGAGCAAAATTTGCGAAGAAAGCTTCCAAAAGCTAAATTTTTTTTTTACTACCACACCTATACTACGAATTGTGGATCCTGATGGGGATTTTTTAGTTTGCACAAATGCGAGCAAAGAAGGACTTTGTGGAGTCCTCATGCAAAATGACTAAGCAATCTATTATGAATCACAGAAATTAAAAGAACACAAACAAAACTACCTCACACATGATCTTGAGCTAGCTTCCATCATGCTTGCCTTGAAGATGTGGAGGCAATACCTCATCGGGAAGAAGTTTCTCTTAAAGACAGACAACATGAGTATAAAGTATTTATTCGACCAACCAGATTTAAATTCCAGGAAAGAAAGATGGTTGGCCTTTGTTAGCGAGTACCACTTCGAATTAAAGAACATAAAAGGAAAAGAAACAAAATTGTCGATGTTTTAAGTCGACAAGCTCATATGTTGTATGAGGTAACTTTGAGTCAAACTAATTCGGATTTGCACGATAGGATTAGAATGACAAGCAGGGTTGACCATTTTTATGTCGAGGTCCTTAAAAAGATTCAGGAGGATAGGTTATTCCAACAACAGAAGAAATATAAAGTAGACGAGTCAGGATTGTTGTGGTCTAAAGAGAGACTCTATTTCCTGGACGGAGGAGACACCAGGTCCAACATTCTAACTAAGTTTCGTAGAAATCCCTACTCGTGGCATTTGGGATATCAAAAGATGATTTCGACAATGAAGAAACATTTTTTTTGGCCTAAGATGAAGACCGACATAGCACTATTCATCACAAAATGCCAAGAGTTCCAACTAGTCAAGGCAGAGCACCAACACCCTTCAGGGTTGCTACAACTGTTACCCATTCCAGAATGGAAATGGGAGGCTATCAATATGGATTTCATTACGGGATTACCAAAGAGCAAGAAACATAATGATTCCATTTTTCTAGTAGTTGATAAGTTGTCCAAAGCGGCACACTTTATTCTGGTAATGTCAACATACAAAGTGTTTCACATTGAAAGCATTTTCCTAAAGGAAATATTTTGATTGCATGGGATAACCAAGGAAATCATCTTGGATCAAGATACAAAATTTACCAATAACTTCTGGATATCCTTATTCTTCGGCTTAGAGACACAATTAAAATTCAGTACTGCCGACCACCCGTAGAGAGATGGACAGAAAGAATGAGTAAATCAAATTTTAGAGGATATGCTTAGAATGTACGTAATGAACAATCCCATGAAGTGAGAGTATTACTTGCACCTCGCAGAGTTTGCATACAACAACGAGTACCAAACATCCGCCAAAATGAGTCCCTTCAAGTTACTCTATGGCAGGAAGTGTAGGACTCCGGTGACATGATATAGCCCAGTAGACAGACTCATGCTAGGGCTATATTTATTGAAATACCTAGAATAGTTAGTCACCAAAATGCAACAGAATCTAAAAGAAGCACAAGACTGCCATAAAAGTTATATGGATAAAAAGAGAAAAGATAAATATTTCCAAGTTGGTGAACATATCTACTTAAAAGTAAAGGAGAAAAGAATCTCATTGAGACTAAGGAGGTGCGTAAATTTGGCACCAAGTTTTTGTGGACCCTTTGAGATACTAGCCAAGAAAGGGTTAGTGGCGTATGAATTAGTTTTACCTGCTCACGTAAAAGTTCAAATGTTTTTTCACGCATCTTTATTAAAGAAATATGTCTATGATATGAAACATGTGATTGATTAGTCCTTGTTACAGGTAGAACCTGAAGGGGATTTTATGCCAGAGCCCCTTCACATTTTGGACAAGAAGGAAGTACGACTCAGGAAGCGAACTATTGTCAAGCCAAAAGTGCAATGGAAGCACTTTGGGTTTGATGAGGCCACATGGGAGAATGAAACCACCATGAAAGATTCTTACCCTACCTTGTTTCACCATTTCATTTCTAGTCCCTAGAACACCGAGATGGTGTTGTTCTAAGAGGGGAAGGATGTAATATCCTGATTTATGGCTTTGATTATATCGGGCATAAGCCCCACTACACATGATTTACTTTAATTGTTATATTTATATAGATATACTGGGCATAAGCCCCAATGCACATGTTTTAATGTTTTTTTATATAATTATATCATGGGCATTGGCCTTGTTGGACAAGGACTATTGCTGTGTACTAGGCATAGACCCCGATGTACTTGATATTTATTATGTGATTGGGCACAAGCCCTAATATACTGAGATGATGTTTTTGTGATGTATTGTGCATAAGATTGATATACATGATTGATTTCTATGATGTGTTGGGCATAAGCCCTGGAGCACATGGGTTATGAGGCTATGTGTTGAGCGTAAGCTTTGGAGCACACGGGTAACCCCAAAAAGTAAAGGATAAAATTGTTGGGTATAATCCCTGGAGCAATCCAACATGATGTTGAGCATAAGCTCTAGAGCATTGGATCGTTGGCCATTGTATCCCTAGGTGTATTCTACAAATGCATCCTAGTACTAGTGTTGAGAAAAAGGCTCTGGAATCGCACTAGTGTAGCGCTTGTTTCATAGTGTTGAGCATAAGCCTTGAATAGCACTAGGGATTACCTTAATTAAGGGTATTGAGTTGGAAAGACTCTAAATAGAACCAACCTTCATCATACTTATTCAAGCTGATTAATTGAAATCACAATCTATTTCTCTTCAAGGACTGCAAGATACTGCCATGAATACGAGGTAATCCAACATGCAAGAAAATATAGGGCTACCTATCCTAGCTGACCGACCAAACCCCACATGAGGCCTTGTTAAAGAATTAACATAAACTAAGGAAGCATCGAATAAACAATTATGCTATATAATGCATGGACAATAAAAAATGATTAAATTGAATAAGTAAGTCTAAATAATATATATATATATATATATATAGTTATAGTTATAGTTATTTTGAATAAATAAAGAAATAAAAGATAACAAAAGTTACTAAGTAAAAGTCTATATAAATATTATTTTATGAACTAAATAAATTAATTAAAATTCTTTTCTAAACTCAAGTAGGAACTAATAGAAAGTTCCTAGTTATTAAAAAATATTGTCTTCTAATATATATTACCTATAAATCAAACTAAGAGTTATTTTCAAGAAAATATTAAAATCTTGATGTAACTAAAGATAACCAACTGCCCCTTTCCAAAGAATATCTATAAAAGAAAGAGCTAAGAGAGGGCATGGGATCTGATCTTTATTTTTTTATGGGATTGGAGAGAATTTGTAAACTCGGTACTTCGATAATATAGAGCCTAATTCCAAAATACCAGAAACCTCATCCTTAGATGTTCTAGTTTTCCCGTGCATGTTGAAGCCAGCTTGGGGGGGATCCGATTAAGAACTAGGAACTGTTCTGGGTCAAGGTTGGGTGGAATGTGGCAATTCTGAAGTCATCTGGTTACCACTCCATAGGTCAGAAACAAATTATTTCCTATCAAAGTTTGTGTTTGATGTGTGGAGGGTGATAGAGCTATTACAAGCCACAAAACTGCATGTAAGAGGTTTACTCTATATCAGATCTTGTATCTATTCTTAAATATGTTTACAGGATGAGATTTATAGTTATCGAGATTTGTATTGAAAGCTACTTCATAAACTTGAATAAAACATTTATTCCTGTGGATGCATTGACAGAATTATTTAGTCATGGTACCCTGGGTTTTACTTAAAAAGATTTGTAAGGATAGGATAGATTTTACAAATGTTTTATCGTTTAGGTTAGAATCTAGGATTTACTCCTATAAATATTATGATAATTTATTTCCAAACATCTTGAACAACATTGAATCCACACAAAATCCTCAAACATAGGAATCATAGATCCTAGAAGCAAAATCTTTTAAAAATCAAATAATTATTTAAAATATAGGACATAGTCATTTTCAAGCGAAGGTCGCTCCATCAAAGTAAGCTCGTGCTGGATCTTTGTTTTATAAATATAGAATAAACACTTAGCACTATTTACAAATTATCCACATAGGGTTTATAAAAATAGATTTTAAATAAACGCTTACATGCCAACTTTAGACAAAATAAATAATCACGACAGGTCGAAACCCTTGGAGTCCCAAATCTACTCTATCAAACGTTTCTAGAATTTCAAGTTTGACTCCATAAAGCTACGCATAGTGCTGGTTGAAAGCCACACTTAAAAAAAGAAATAGATATTACATAAACCATTAAACAAGCTTAACCAGGGTATCACGATACCCCTCCAACCAAACATCGAATCCCATAGAGATGCTTTGCCATCCATCCTTTGTAAGGAGTGTGCACGCTTCAAGCGTTGGCATGACAATGCATCAGTGTGACATTTAGATTAAATAAGAACACGGAGTTAGGGATTTTCCCGTACTTCTGTAGAGAATCAAAAGATCTCCACTCAAACAGTAAATAGAAACAAATTATCCACAGATCCATTACTGGCACTGCAAACACAGAGTGTCTCCACCCTAATAGATTTCATTGCTCACCATTAACGCTTTGCTCATAAATTTTACAAGACCGCGATTCATAAATTAAAAACACACATCGCAAGCTTAAAGCAAAAATCATTTTACCCCGACAACATTAGCAATGGGATGGTACAGAGACATTAAACAACTTCAAAATGCAACAATTATCAAACCACAAAATACTTCAACATTCACCCTGCTATCAACATTTAAACCATTAAAGAGCACATAGAGGAGAATGCTTGTACAGACTTGCATTTCTAGGAAAAGATTTTAGATGGATTATTCACCAACTGTCAGATTAAAAATTACAAATTCATTAAAAATCCTGAATATGCTCATAAGCACTAAGCCCTACAAAATCCTTAGCACCATTTCATTCACAAAACCATTACATTCAACATGTGGAAAGCTGAGAGTCTGCCAACAAACCCTTGTAACTCCAAATAGAAAACCATTAAACAACAAACATCACATCCCCAAATTCTTTCGAAACACAGAACAACCAACTAGAGGTACATGACACTTGAACAGGGGCTTACCAAGTTTCGCTTGAGGGTCTTCCCTCCCTCCAGACACAAACCCTGTTTAAACGCTGCTCTATCTTGTCACAAAACTAATCAAGGGTTTATAAAATGTTGCAGATAATAATAGAGAAAACAAAGTATAACAACATTGAGAGACACATACTTGCACAACAAATTGAGACCCTGTAAACGCCTCAACCCGACTGTCCATGCCTCTGCCAAGAAAACCCCAAACAGGGAGCTCGCTCCCCTCATCCTCTGCTTTAGATGCAAAGGGGATATTGAAAGTAGGGTAAATTTCTCTTAAGCCTGAGCCAGCGTGGGAGGTGACCACGAGGCCTCTACATGGGCTTCATTAAAAGCTTCAACCACCTTCACTAGGATTTAGACCTAATACCCACTCCCTATAGTCATAGTTTTTCTCCTTGTTGTAAAAGTATATTTCTCTATGCATACATAATCCTTAGTGTCAAAGGTTAGAACATTTGTTTGCTTGATCAAATTACTTCTTTAAAACATACACTCAATATAGGGTTGGTTCCCAGCACCTGCAAACAAGAAGTTCCTCATGTCTTAGTTCATAATGAACTAAGTAAGCCCAAGTTCATAAAAGTCCTTCATACCTTTTTGATTGAGTCGTTATGTAAATCCAACCACTCTTTTCCCGTTAGAAGCAGAGGTAAGTTAGCCACAACCTTTTAGCTTAAATGAGACTAGGTTATGTGTTAGGTCGAACATCTAAGATAAACCTATATGAAGTAAGTAGACAGAACAAAAAAATAAACACCAGTATAGTATACAAGAAACATCATTATACAAATAAACGGCATAAATATCATCGTAAGAAAATAGGACACCATGTATTAATCTACGAAAGAAATCCAGATCGAAAAATACAAGTATCTCGCCTAATAAAATTTACACAATACTGAAGTTAATTTAGATAAACCTTAAATCTTAATAATTTTATTGACCATACAATTTTTTTTTATTTACGAATTTAAAAAACATTACAATAACATTACGAAACATCATATCATGATAATAACATTCAACACAACTTCCCATTAAAGTTAATTGGTATATCGTTTTGATTTCGTTATATGTTACATAATTTTATATTATATATAAACATAAATGATGTTGCATAATTTTATATTATATATAAACATAAATGATGTTGCACAATTGTATATTATAATTAACATGTTTCTAAGTTATGAATAAAATATGCAAACAACAATAATGAATCATTGATTTCCTTTGGTTTCTTTACTTTACTTTGGATATTATTTGGCTGGTATCATTTTAATCATTTAGTTGAAAGTTGCATAAAGCTGGTATAGTTAAAACTATAAGTCATTTAAACGTAAAATAAGCTAAATTCTTTTTTTTTTCAGACAAAAAAAGCATTTTTTGGTATTCTATTAAATCAAAAAAGTTTTGTATATCAACAGTAGATAATCAAGACCCAAAGAGGAGGTTAATAGCACTATCAAAATTTAAAAACTACTGCTACTGACATACAACAAGAACTAGCAGCATAACCAACTACTAACAAAGCGGGCATCAAGTCAAAAAAAACCTCTCATAAACTACCTGCAAGCTGACAGCCAAAGATAACCCTAAGGAAGATAACAAACAAGCTAAACTCTTTGAACTTATCAAACAATCCTGGTCTTTATTTGTCCATATTAAGTCAAATCTTCTAAGTTAAATCTAGAAAATCCTTATTTCGCTATATTGAGAACTATAGAAAATCGTTGTCTAGTTTAGCTATATTAAAGTATCCGAATCTTAATTACCTATTGATATCAGCTTTCATTTTTTGACATGCAGATATTGTGGTCAAACGCACTGCTCGAGATACAGCCGACTCAAGTTCACCTCGGGATTAGATAACCACGGTGGCAAAGCTCGATATTCGATAACCATGGTGTAAAGCGAGGAAATTCCATATATTCCGGAGGGACTTTTCGCGCTCTCCGATGCATAAGACTCGCCGAGTCGCCAGAAAACCAGTGAGATAAAAGGTATTTATTATGTTTTATTTTTCGGAATTTGAAGTTATTTCATTTGCAAGACATTATAATAAGAAGTTATTTCATTTGAAGGTAAATAATTTTATTAGAAGAAAAGTTTGCCTCCATGAATTATATTCTAAATATTGTAAATGTATATATATTACAAATATACAAAAATTACATTAATCAATCAATTATAAAGAAAAATAAATATTTATCCAAATACAATTGTTTATTAACAACTATTTCATATCTTAAACTATAAAACATCCTTGAAGAAAAAATTACTAAACCCTATAAATGGATTTAACATCCTAAGCATTCAAGTTAACTACATTTAAATTTAAATTTAAACACTATTAGAAATGTCAAATCTGTCTACCGCCGCGAATCCAAGTTAACTAAATTTAGACACACGATTAGAAATCTCAAATCTTTCTACCGCCGCGAATTAGTAGGAGAAACGGGTAAAACCGTCAAACATTTAGACTAAGCTTTGCTACAAATATCAAATATCATGGATGCAATGGGAAAGGCGGCAAGGCCAATATACTGCAATTATTACCGAACAACCGCAAGCTAAAAGCGTCTAAAATCCATAAAAACAACGGGAGAATCTTCTCGCTTTGTCGGGAGGTAGATGGCTTCAGACGGTAATGAGTGGTTGGACAGAGATGCTAATAAATTCTTCGAACTAAAACAACGTTAACCCTGGTTTTATATTATACCCGAGGGCCGATGGCAAAGCAATGAATACACAGCAAGCACATTCCGTGATTCCCCATTTATGGAATCGCCATTTATGTGTGGATGATCTTAGCATTTGTTTGCAATTAACAGAAATGCCCAATGAAATGTATAGGTCTGGATTTATGACCCAATTGTTTTTAAAGCTGAAAGTTCTGAAATTTCTGAGCAGTGATCAAGAAAGAACGTGCTACCTGTCGGTTGTTCACAGGTCACATTTATTCATAAACAGTGATCCCTTATGATCTATTTAATGCGGAGCACATTCCACATCTTCTCTGTAAAGGAGAGACTCATTTCCATGAACTTGCAGCTGATCATTTGCAGGCATCATCATGGCATTCATTAGGGAGCTTGCATTACTAGTCCTTGCAGCATTTGTATTAGTCCTTTCACTTTGTTATATTCAACTATCGGAAGCAGCCGGGAGGCCTTACTCCTCCCATGGCACTAATTCTCAGCTCTCTGCTGTGAAGTTTAATGAAGCCTTTAGTGTTCTATGGGGTCCTCAGCACGAACAAGTCTCCAATGATGAGTCTGGGATTACCATTTGGCTCGACAGGACTTCTGGTAACTCTTTTTGTTTTGTTTTTTTCTTTTTCTTTTGGCATTGAGTATAGTCTGAATGCACTATTCAGTTGCTTATATTTTGAAACTAAATTATATGAATATATAGACTAAAGCTAGTTTCAGTGAACGTTAATTATTATTATAATGCAGGAAGCGGATTCAAATCACTAGAGTCATTCAACTCAGGTTACTTCAGTGCGGCTATCAAGCTGCAGGCTGGCTATACTGCAGGAGTTAACACTGCATTCTATGTAATTCTATGCTCCATATACTTCATTCTATTCTAATCGTATTTTAATATGCTTACGTTATTTTGTTCTTTATGTAGAGAATCAGTGCTCAGTATTCATTTCAGCTCAAACCTCATCTCGTTCCCTGCAGTATTGAACAAACTACCACTTGAAATTGAGTTTTCAATTTGCTGTTTTTATTTTTTTTAAATTTAGTTGGTCAGTAACTCAACTGCTATGATATTTTGAAATTATGTGATAATGGCGTATAGGAAGTATGGTAGATTAACCTCTGATCGTATGATATCAAAGTGTCACATAGGAAAGAACCAACCTTGAAGTCTTGAGTTCGGCTTTCCTCTCGTTCATTTCCTGAATGAGAATGGAGAGAAACTTGGTAGGAAATGTTATTTTTGTGGGGAACTCATAAGGAACTAATGATAAGGGTATTTTTGCATTTCTTTCATTTGCAGTTTGTTTGTTTTATTTTTCCATTTCTTTCATTTGCAGTTTGTTTCTTTAACCTTAGTTTCGTAAATGGAGTAGACTGGTTCAAATTTAAGGAAGTATACTTTACAAACTGTACATTATATTATTTAATGTTGTTGTGATGGGATTATGAGTCTTTGTATCTGCTATTGATTTAGATCCAAATAGCAGCAACATCACTAAATGCTATGCCCTACTACTCTTCACAAACAACAAACTTTTATACTTATGTAAAAATTACCGTAGTTTCATTTTATTGGATTTAAGCAATGATTTATGATAATGGTTTTTCCAAGACACCGTTTTTGATAGTTAAAAAAGAAAGTATACACAAATTGAATATTTCTTCAAGCTTTGAAATAAGATTGCTAGTTGAACGAGAAGGTAAAGTTTTGAAATAAGATTGATGAAAAAGAAAGTAAAACTTTGAAATAAGATTGATGGTTAAGAAAGAAAGTACACACAAATTTTTAGTGAGTATTTTTGGATGATCACTTTAAAGATTGATAGTAAATTTATTTAGAAAGCATTAATTCAGTGTTATAGAAAACATATTGGAATTCAATTTGTTCAGTTTTAAGGGTTTAAATTATTATTTGATATTATGTAATTTAAAATGGTGTCACTCCACTACTTGGTGGTGGATGTAAGATATTTTGCTTTATATATTGTATATACAATCCAGAATGGTGTCACTCCACTACTTGGTTGTATAACATATTTAACTTTTCTCTTAAACAAAATTGATTGGCTTGCATTTTGAGCTGATGTTATGTTTCAATTTTTTTGTACATTAACTTTCGATTATATATTATGAATATAGATTTATTTGACATTATCAAAGTTGTCTAAAATCATAAAGAAATTTCTATAAACAATATGGAATTATGAAGATAAATAAACACCTCACATTGCAACATTTAATACTACGACTATAAAAAAGGCCAGACTTTCCATTATTACACTTTCATGAGCTCAAACTCTACAGGCTGGTTAACTAAACCCTCTTAGGAAAGCCAAGACTGCCTGACTGTGACAACATTATACAATTTTTACTAATGACTTATTTCCTGACATTTGCACGGTCAGCGACTCGAGTCAGAATTTGCGTTCTCATCATGTGACTTCAATAAAGTGTTTTCAGTTTTTCTCTTATCCTTCAATTCCAATTGGCTTAGAGTTGTCATATCGATCGAGGGTGTCCTTTTACAGCACTCAGAGATGTAGCAGTGAAATTAATGGACCATTATCATTTAACTGTCATGAACGTTCTCGCACTGAATGAGGGTGTCCTTTTACCGCACTTTGTGCCTGTATCAGTGAAATTAATGAATGGCCTATTCCATTTTTGTTGTTGTTGTTGTATTTCAATTGCAGTTATCAAACAACGAGGTTCACCCTGATTTCCACGACGAGATAGATATTGAATTTCTGGGAACAATACCAGGCCAACCTTATACCTTACAAACCAACATTTACGTAAGAGCTGGAAACGGAGGAACAGGAAGAATTATCACTGGCAGGGAGCAGCAAATCCACCTTTGGTTTGATCCCACCAATGATTTCCACCATTACAGCATTCTTTGGACACAATCTAAGATTGTGTAAGTAAAATAGATATAAATTATTCCAGGGAAATCAATTATTTATTTTCTTCTTTACTAGATATATATTGCATCCCATAATTATATGCTATTGTTACTGATCAAAATATGAAAATATGCAGATTCTTTGTGGATGGTAAGCCAATAAGAGAGTACCCAAGGACGAACGCCAACACTTTCCCAACAAGGCCCATGTGGGTTTACGGATCGATATGGGATGCATCTTCTTGGGCTACAGACAACGGGAAATACAAAGTCGACTACAATTACCAGCCATTCGTCGCCAGGTACAGAGGCTTTGTCCTCACCGACTGTACACACTCAAAGGCAGCCAAATGCTCATAAACACACAGCGGTGATTTACAGTATTAATTAAATAACTTAGCCTCCGAAGACAAATAAATGATTGAACAACCATGGCTGAAAATCAACGAGTGTGTGTGGAATTTATATCCTGTAAGCAGACTCAGAGTCCATGGTTCGTTTTGTCCAGTAGAAGCTGTGTATTCAATTAAAAGCATTGTCCCACTGTATGTTTATCGACAAATTAAAGATTAAGTATGGCTGTTACGTGTACGTCAAAACATTGTTATAAGGGTTTTGTGTGTTAAAAACACGACACTTTTGTTCGAACACCAAGCATAAATTATAGTTATGGCCGCCGCACTGTCAAAATATGTGTAAATCAGTGAATCTGCCCATCTGTATTTAAATTTATGCATTTAAAAGTATCTGAACATCTGTTTTATATGAAATCATGGTAATTCTATGCAAGAAATTGAAGTTCACAGTGAGATTGTCTATACATGCGATTCTGGAATGAATAAGATTGTTTGCACAGTGCAAGTGAAATTTGTTTATATGGCTATAAGTTGGGTTGAGTAAGTCAAATGGATGTAGCTTTGGTGGTTGGAGGAATGAATGTTTCCCTCTTTATCCAGGCCTTTGGAATAAATGTGTGAATGATGAGCTCGCCATACCTTGGTTCAGTTTGAATATCAAGTATTGGGATTTTCAGTGGAGTAACCCTCTAACAAATAGTGAGCCACATTTTAAAAAAAGTTGGATTCAATAAGCTGTCTAACAAACATTTATGATTATAAGTTGGGTTCAGTAAGGTGTTTATTTAAATAGAAAGAGACTAGTTATTATTATTATTCCAAGTACACATTTTGATTATTTATCTTTTTATTTGTGAAAATTAACTAGCGTGGGTAGCTGCCCAGCAGGCAGTTGGATTACTGAACATTAAATGCTGTCCAATATACATTAAATTATACTTACAAATATTATTATTGTCTTTTTCCTCTGTAATTAAAATATAGATTTTCATTGTAGATTTAATAATAATAAAAAAAGGTGAAAAGCACATACTTCAAATATCATAATCTTCGTATATATGTTTTGCAAAAATAAGTGAAGCCAAGTGTAAGTGGTGGGAAACTTTGCTTAAATAAATTCACTCCAATTCATGGTGAAACTTTGCCTAAATAATCCACTTTCATTCAGGGTGGTTTCTTGTGGGGATGTCCCAATCTTAAATGTAAATTTACTTTCATTCAGGGTGGTTTCTTGTGGGGATGTCCCAATCTTAAATGTAAATTTCATTCATGGTGGTTTCTTGTGGGGATGTCCCAATCTTAAATGTAAATTGTTGTAAGATAGAGGAGGAAGCTTGTGTCCAATTCTTGTTTTTAAAATAGAGTCATTATGGATTGTGTTAACTTAAAAACTTCAATATCATAAAATCTTTAAAATTAAGAAAACATGTAGATATAAAATGGTTATGCCATTATGGATTGTGAACTAACTAAAAACTTCAATATCATAAAATCTTTAAAATTAAGAAAACATGTAGATATAAAATGGTTATATATTGAGCGGTGTGTTAACTCAAAACTTTCAGATCTTTAAAATAAAAACTTTAAGATATTTAATATTATAGATTAATATAGATAAAATGGTTTTATATTATATTATAATTTTTTATTTTATTATTAAATATAAAATAAGTTAAAGTTAAAGTCACTTGTATTGTTATAAAGTTTCAATATTTGTTGCTTGTGTTGTTTTAAAGCTTCAATATTTATTGTTTGTTTATTTTATTAATATTATAGTTTTTTTTTTCAATTATATATATATAATGATGATGGTGATGGTTAACATCACTGAGACCAAACTTTAGTTTATTGAATCTAAAGAAAAGGATTATTTTGAGACCAAATTTTAGTTTATCGAACCTTAAGAAACAAATTATTTAGTTTGTTTTAAAATTGTATTTCTATATAAAATGGTTATAAAGGTTATGTGTGTTAAAAACACGAAACTTTTGTTCAAACACCAAGCATAAATTATAGTTATGGCCGCGGCACTGTCAAAATATGTGTAAATTAGTGAATCTGCCCATGTGTATTTAAATTTATGCATTTAAAATATATGTAAATTAGTGAATCTGCCCATCTGTATTTAAATTTATGCATTTAAAAGTATCTCAACATCTGTATTTAAATTTATGCATTTAAAAGTATCTCAACATCTGTTTTGTATGAAATCATGGTAATTCTATGCAAGAAATTGAAGTTCACACTGAGATTTTCTATACATACGATTCTCGAATGAATAAGATTGTTTGCACCAATGCAAGTGAAATTTGTTTATATGGTTATAAGTTGGGTTCAGTAAGTCAAATGGATGTAGCTTAGGTGGTTGGAGGAATGAATGTTTCCCTCCTCATCCAGGTTCTACACTTGTAAGTGAAATGATACTCTTGTGGAGGCCTTTGTAATAAATGTGTGAATGATGAGCTTGCCATACCTTGGTTCAGTTTGAATATCAAGTGTTGGGATTTTTAGTGGAGTAACCCTCTAACAAATAGTGAACCACATTTTAAAAAAAGTTGGGTTCAATAAAGTGTCTAATAAACATTTATGATTATAAGTTGGGTTCAGTAAGGTGTTTATTTAAATAGAAAGAGACCAGTTATTATTATTATTCCAAGTACACATTTTGATTATTTATATTTTCACTTGTGAAAATTAACTAGCTTAGGTAGCTGCCGAGCAAGCAGTCCAATATACATTTTATACTTACAATTTTTTTAATTTTTTTTTGCTCTGTAATTAAAATATAGATTTTCATTCTAGATTTAATAATAATAATAAAAAAATGAAAAGCACATACTTCAAATATCATAATCTTTGTATATATGTTTTGCAAAAATAAGTGAAGCCAAGTGTAAGTGGTGGGAAACTTTGCCTAAATAAATTCACTCCAATTCATGGTGAAACTTTGCCTAATTAATCCACTTTCATTCATGGTGGTTTCTTGTGGGGATGTCCCAATCTTAAATGTAAAATGTAAATTGTAAGATAGAGGAGGAAGCTTGTGTCCAATTCTTGTTTTTAAAATAGAGCCATTATGGATTGTGTTAACTAAAAACTTCAATATCATAAAAATCTTTAAAATTAAGAAAACATGTAGATATAAAATGGTTATATATTGAGCAATGTGTTGACTCAAAACTTTCAGATCTTTAAAATAAAAACTTTAAGATATTTAATAGTATAAATTAATATAGATAAAATGGTTTTATATTATATTATAATTTTTTATTTTATTATTAAATATAAAATAAGTTAAAGTCACTATTGTTATAAAGTTCCAATATTTGTTTCTTGTGTTGTTTCAAAGCTTCAATATTTATTATTTGTTTATTTTATTAATATAATAGTTTGTTTTTTTTCTCAATTATATATAATGATGATGGCCGTGGTTAACATCCTTGAGACCAAACTTTAGTTTATCGAATCTAAAGAAAAGGATTATTTTGAGACCAAATTTTAGTTTATAAAACCTAAAAAAACAAATTATTGAGTTTGTTAATAAGAAAGCTTGGACAAAAACGTGAGCACATTATAATTTTGACAAGTTATATATATAATTTAAATTAGATTATTTTTTATTAATATTTCGTTATAAGATATATATAACTCATTAATAGTAATATAAAGGAAAAAATACAGACTTGGAAAATAATAGTATAGATTTATTAGATAATGCGTCTTTCCTTCATATACTTTTAGTAATTGGTGCTCATAAAACTAACACTAAAAAATATTTAGAAGTACCACACACAATATGCATGTATGTGTACCACTCGGATTAAATAGAATGTTTGTAACCATGATTTGTGCTTCAATATAATTTTGGTGCACCAAATAACTAAATTGAATAGAGAATCATACATATTATTAGTGTAATTATAATTTTGGGGTCTCAATAATTAAATTAAGTGGAAAATTGCACACATTATTAGTATAGAAGTATAGATCCATTTTAACTTTCAATCGCTAAAAATCAGAAATCAAATCTTTTAAGATGCAAACTTTTTTTCAAAATTTTCATTTAAAAAAAAAAATTACACTTCAAAAGATTTGATCTCTCTTGATTTTTGATATATCACAAGTTAAAATAGATTTATATTAATATTAATAAATTTAAAATTAGAATACATCTATGTTAAATATTATTATATACTCCATAAATGTTATTAATAATTTCAAATACTATAAAACATTATGTTATCACCTTTTTGTAATAATATGAATTTATATTAACTTGAAAACTTGTAATCACTCTTCCTTATCCATAACTTCTTACAATTAAAATATAAAAGAATTTATTTATATCAAAATTCTATTGCAAAATGGAGATACATTAACATACCATCCACAACTCCATGAATTTGTTGTTGTGTTCATTGCGACTTCTTACAATTAAAATATAAAAGAATTTATTTATATCAAAATTCTACTGCAAAATGGAGATACATTAACATCTCATCCACAACTCCATGAATTTGTTGTTGTGTTCATTGCGAGGATGAAATGCGAGGATGAAAGGTAAGAACAGCATTTATTTTTTTTTCAAATATTTTTAAATATATAAAAAATATATTTTATATTTCAATTTTATTGTAAAATAGAAATATATACAACTTATTATTTTATAAATTGTTTATGGTCTCTCGTGATAAAAGATTTAAGTTTTTTTATTGAACCTTTTATATTTATAATAAGATATTTACAATCGCACTCATAAATAATTTGAAGCCGAGATCACTACAAAAATACAAACCCTATTGCATCATCTCTTATATTTAAAGAACAATTCCACGAGTTAACGACAACATCCATGTTCTTGATTTGAAACCGAGATCACTACAAAAATACAAACCCTATTGCATCATTTCTTATATTTAAAGAACAATTCCACGAGTTAACAACAACATTCATGTTGATGCGAAGCATGGATTCGGAGACATAACGACTGATTTGATCAGTGACATGCGGGAGCACTCTAAGTTCAAGTAGACAGAGTGCGTCTTTTCCTGATCGGTCTTTTGTGGTGAAAATCTTTAGAATAAAATGACTGGGCCTGGGGAAGGAGGGGATCAATTTTTCTTTGATTTTTCCACAGATTTGTTTTCAAGTTTTTAGGCATTTTAGTTGTTGCTGTTTGCAGCTGACGGGGACTGTGTATTGAGACCTGCGTGTCATGTATGGGGAATTTGAGAGCTTTTGCTTAGTTCTCCCAGGATATGTTAGTTTCAGTTTTTAATCAATAAAAGAAATGGTTTATCTGTTGTTGAGTTGAGTTACTCCTTTATATATAAGTTTTGTTGTTTTCCAGTTTTAATGTTGCCATTGAAGCTACAGGATTTCTGAGTGTTTTGGCAGTGAGGAGTCACTGCATCAAATTGGTATCAAAGCACAATGATGGCTCAGAGGGGTGTCCATCTGAACTGGGGAAGGAGAGGCAGGAGAAATGCCAGACGGAGAGTAACCCTTGATGAAGAACTACTCCGAAGATTAGAGGCCATCGAGTCCAAATTTCCCTATGAAGAATCCAAGGAGGAACCGGAGGTTCCACGAGGTTGGACTAGAGTTGTAGACCCCATGGAGAGGCTTATTGAGGCCATAACCAAACAAGGAACTAGAGCTAAAGTCGAGGTACCTGATTTCAAAGGCAAATTGAATCCAAAATTATTCATGGATTGGGTTCAAGAGTTGGAAAAGTATTTTGATATGGAAGGGATCGAGGAGACTGGTCAACGAAGGACTAAAATAGCAGCATCCAAAATGAAGTCGCATGCTGCTCTATGGTGGGAGAATCTCCAGAATCTTAGAAAGAGACAAGGGATGGACACGATCAAGTTGTGGCCGAAGATGTTGAAACTTCTGAAAGTCAAGTTTATGCCCTCCAACTATCAGCAAAAACTTTTCAGAGACTACCAAAATTTAAGGCAAAAGGACAAAAGGACTTATCCATATCTGCATTTACAGAGGAATTTTTGAAGTTGCAGATTAGAACTGATTTACAAGAATATAATGATCATGCAGCGGCTAGGTATGTTAATGCTCTTAGGTTTCAGCTCCAAGATGAATTAGCCCTGATCAAGGTGAGCTCTGTGGATGAAGCATATCATTTAGCATTAAAGGCTGAAGAAAAATTGACCAGGCAGAGCAAGGCAACAATCAAGCGAGGGGGTAGTAATATGAACAAGGGTAGAGGAAGTTTTCCTAAACCGACAAGCGAAGCAGAATCCAGTAGTGAGCAGAAGCCTGACTCCCAAGGAAGAGAGACCTCTTGGAACAGGGGAAGGGGGCGGACTTTTGTTGGGGGTTGGAGGCCCTTGAAGTGTTTTATATGCAGCGGCCCACATAAGGAAATGGACTGTCCCCAAAACCCAAAAAAGGGTGATGATGGCTCAAGAAGAAGAGGGAGTAGAACTTCTGCCAGAAGAAGTTGAAGTAGAGAGAGGTGAAAATCTTATGTTAAGGAGGACCTTGGTATGTGGTAACAAACTCACCCCTGAAGCGGATTGGAGGAGGAAAAGCGTGTTTCGTACCAAGTGTAAGTGCAGGGACAAGGTCTGCAAGGTAATTGTAGATGGAGGATCCACTGACAATCTAGTAAGTACAAAAATGGTGCAAAAATTACAACTCACCTGCATTCCTAAACCTCATCCTTATAGTATTTCTTGTCTAAAAAAAAAACATAGTGTGCTGGTAAACCAAACTTGTCTAGTTGACTTTAAAATTGGTCCATATGAAGACAAAGTGTGGTGTGATGTAGTTCCAATGGATGCATGCCATGTACTCTTAGGTAGACCTTGGCAATATGATCGGGATGTAATTCACCATGGTAAGGAGAACACATATGAGTTTTGTCATGGGAATAGGTGCCACATCTTGAAGCCCTTCAAGGAGGAAGGATTGACTGAATCAACAGCCTTGTCCTTGAGTACCATGGGATGGAAGAGGTTTTCCAAGGAGTCTAGGAGTGGGGTTTGCTATCTATTATACCCCCGAGAACAGAAGTCATTACAGCAGCAAACAATGCCTTTAGAAGTACAGAAATTACTTTAGCAATACCATGATTTGACACTAACAAACCTACCAGCGGGTCTACCACCCACAAGAGGTATTACACATCAAATTGATCTATTTCCACGCGTCAAGCTTCCAAACCAAGCAACTTACAGGATGACTCCCTCTGAAGATGAGGAGATGAGGAGGCAGATAACAAATTTAGTAGAAAAGGGGTTCATACATGAAAGCATGAGTCCTTGTGCTACTCCCGCCTTACTTTCTCCCAAGAAGGGAGGGAAAGCATGGAGATTATGCATGGATTCTAGACCTATTAAAAATATTAATATGAAGTACCGATACCCACTACCAAGAATGGATGACTTGCTAGATTGTTTGTCCGGTGCCAAAGTTTTCTCCAAAATTGACCTCCGAAGTGGATACCACCAAATCATAATTAAAGAAGGAGACGAATGGAAGACTACTTTCAAAATGAAAGACGACTTATTTGAATGGGTGGTGATGATGTTTGGTCTATCCAATGCCCCAGCTACTTTCATGCGAACTATGAACCAGGTATTTAGATCACACATTGGGAAATTTATAATAATCTATTTAGATGATATTCTAGTTTTTAGTAAGACTATGGAGGAACATGTAGAGCATTTGAAGGTAATACTTTACATCCTTCAAGCTGAGATATTGTTTCTCAACCATGAGTAGAGCTAGTTCTGCAAGGATAAATTAATATTCTTGGGTAGTGTAATTTCAACAAATGAGTTGAGCATGAATCCTGAAAAGGTCAAGGCCATCCTTGAGTGGCCAATCCCCAAAAATATTACTGAAGTGAAGAGTTTTCATGGGTTAGTAAACTTTTATAAGAGGTTCATTAGAAACTTCAATGGTATAAGCACTCCTTTGACTAACTGAACCAGAGGAAAAATATTTAATTGGACCAAGGTAGCTACAACAAGCTTTGAACCGCTCAAGAAAAAAATTACTGAGGCTCCTATTCTCACCTTACCATGCTTTGACAAGTTTTTTACTGTAGAATGTGATGCTTCTAGGGTTTACATTGGAGGGGTTTTAAGCCAAGAAGGCCGACCTATAGCTTTTTTCAATGAGAAAATAAATGAATCTAAACAGAAGTACAACACTTATGATAAAGAATTCTATGCAGCAGTCCAAGCCTTGAAATACTGGAGACATTATCTTCTACATAGAGAGTTCATTCTGATGACTAATAAACAAGCATTAAAATACATCAATTCCCAGAGTAAGTTGTCCCACAAACATGCCAAATGGGCATCTTTCTTGCAAGCCTATACTTTTGTTGTAACACCCCGGTTTTGACCCCGTTGCATTAAATGTACATGATGTATATATTGTAAATGATCACGGTGTGGAGCTAAAGGCCAAGGCCCCACCATTGATCGGTTATGCTATGTTTTGGATTCAAATTTGTCACCGATGGTATATCGGGGCATGTGGCACATATTAAGTTTCAGCATCATGTAAATATGCATCTTAATTAAATGAACCTGACTAGCTACGATCGCGGCAACTAAAATGAGAAAGGGGCATGATTTTCACAAGGATAAGGATGTGGGGGAGATTGTCAAACCTTGGCCAATGGGGTGAAAATCCATGTGTCTTCTTACCTTGTTTTTATCCCAACCACTTTCATTAAGAATGGCTGCTGGTGGTTGAGGCAGTTATGGTCTTTGGGAGTGGGGTGGCAGGACTGTCAGTCCTCACCCACATGCACACTCTACCCACAGTTGACTTCACAATGGCCAAAAACCACTATCATCCCTCACGCAGACATTCTTCTCTCCATGCCTGTGCTGAACACCCCTGCCCTCCAAAATTCGCGTCCTCGCCATTGTTGTTCGTCCTCACGCAGGGACCATTTTCGGTTCATTTTTACACTCACGCACGGGATTATTCCAGGATTCACTCACGCAGTTTTGTTCCTCTACATATTTTGTGGATGGAGTGAGTGTATGCGTTCCTCACAGATTGATTTGTGGGCTGCTGTGGCTCCCCTACGTTACAGTGTGTTTCGTTGTGGCTTCTTTACGCTTTGGGACGGAGTCATTCATCCTCACGCACAAGCAATTGTTTTGTTGGATCTCACGCAGCAAGCTGGGAGCCGTTTGGCCACTATCACCCACGATTTCCTGTAGGAAGTCATTTTCACACTTAAGAACGGTATGGCGGTCTGTGTAATTCCTTTTTTTGCTTGCTTCATTGTCCTGGATGGACTACTGATTTTCCCCCTATTAGAATTGTGTTTGCCGTTGTGTTTGGGAACTGTTGTAAATTCGCTTGAGAGTCATTTTGGCCATGATAGGGCCAAGAATGACTCAGGAATTGTTTCCCTGTTTAAGCTGCGACAGCTAAATTAATTTCCTGAGTGCAATGGTTGGTCTTCGGACTGTATTGGGAGCAGGGATGGGGGCTTGGTTTGCTTGATAAACTTGGTGGCTGGAAACCACACAGACAGAGCTAGAGGGCTGGCCTTCTCCTCCATCACCCCTGAATAGCACTGGAAGGGAATGCAGGGCCTGAGGGACTGTGTAGCAGAGAAGGGACTGATTCCTTGTGTTGGGTGTGGGTGGGTGTCTTAGAGGTCAGGCTAGTTCTGGTGTAGGTGTTCTTGGCTCTGTAATGAGCTCACCAGCTTAGCATTAAGCCTTTCCCATCTCCTGGATGGCCTGATAAACCCAACTTTGTTGGCTTGGCTGTGTGTTTTGTATATCCTTGGCTATGTGTAAGCCTGCTAGTTCCCTTATTCCTTGGAGAATCATGCCCAGCTCGGGGGTGGCAGCGCTACTGAGAAATTAAGGAGCATGCTGGCCTATGGTTGGGTGGAACGTTGCAGTGACGTAGCTGGTTGCGGAACGCGTTCATCATAAGATAAGTGATCTTGTCCATTTTTACTTCTGCAACCATGTTTACTGCTAATGATATGAAATGAACATGTTGAATGCATGCATGTATGAATGCTGTTGGTTTCCGCTGTGTATGATGATTAAATTGCATATGTGCATTTTTTAGTTCAAAGTTTCTCCTTCAGCATTCTGTTTCATTCCTTTTATGCATGTACATGTTCATGGGCTCTTAGCCCAGTGTTGAAGCTTGTAGTCGCGTCCTCTACGCTGGTCGGAGGCATGGGGACGTGACATTTGTTGTGCAACATAGGAGTGGTAAAACTAATGTAGTGGCAGATGCTTTGAGTAGGAGATGACATCTATTGGTAGTAATGAGTAATGTGCTAATTAGGTTTGAAGAAATGAAAACAAAATACTCTAGTGACCCCTATTTTGACCAAATTATTGCAATTCTGAGTGGGAAAGACCAAGCTGATTCACATTTAATTAAGGAGTTCCATGTGTTAGATGGATTTTTGTTTAAAGGTTCCCAACTGTGCATTCCATTTGGATCCCGCCAAGAAAAACTTGTAAGAGAAATGCACTCGAATGGGTTGGCTGGACATTTTGGAAGGGATAAAACCTTCGAACTAGTAACCGAAAAATTCTTTTGGCCTCATATTAGGAGGGACGTGAACAAATTTGTTGCTGCTTGTAGAGTTTTCCAAACAACGAAAGGAGGACAACAAAATTTCCATGGACTGATATTTCCATGGATTTTGTTTTGGGACTGCCACGTACCGAAAGGGGTCATGACTCAGTGTTTATAGTGGTGGATAGATTTTCCAAGATTGCCCATTTCCTACCTTGTAAAAAGACAAATGATGTTAGTCAAATAGCACAACTGTTTTTAAGGAAATTGTTCATTTACACGGTCTTCCAAAAACTATAACAAGTGATCGTGACACCAAATTCTTAGGCAACTTTTGGAGAGTATTGTGGAAAAAATTGGACAGCAAATTGCAATTCAGCTCCGCCTACCATCCCCATACTGATAGTCAAACCAAGGTTGTCAATAGGAGCTTGGGAAATTTACTGTGTTGTTTAGTAGGTGACAAACCTTGTCAGTGGGACTTAGTCATACCGCAAGCAGAATTTGCCTATAATTCAAGCACCAACCGATCAACAATAAAATCCACGTTTCAAATTGTCTATGGGACCAATCCTAGAGGGGTTGTGGATCTAGTGGACTTGCCTACATACCCCTATCTCAGCAGGGATGCTACAGACTTTGTGGAAAATTTTCAAGGAATACATCAAGAGGTTGAGCAGAAGTTGTAGTCAATGGTTGATCAATACAAGGAAGATACTGACCGGCATAGGAGATGAAAGGTCTTTCAGGAAGGACAAATGGTCATGGTACATTTGAGAAAGAAAAGATACCCCAAGGGAACCTACAGCAAACTGAAACCCAGGAAATTTGGCCCTTGTAAAATTAAAATAAGAATAAATGACAACGCCTACCTAATGGATCTACCATAAGAATTAGACATTAGTCCTGTCTTCAATGTGGCTGATCTTTATTCGCTGCCGACTGATTCAAACAAATAGGCCAATGAAGACCAGTCAATTAATGATTAGCATGACAGGGGCGGGAATGGACCAAACTGTTACCCAAGAAAAAAAGAGAAAAATTTGAACATGTGTTAGACACGAAACTAGCTGCAACACACTCCAAGGATTATAAGTTATACCTAGTTAAGTGGGAAGGAGTGTTGGATTCCTACAACTCTTGGATCACAGAAGCAAAGTTACTTAAGCACAGCCGTGAGGTTACAGCAGGTGACCTGGAACCACACAACAGGATTTGAACCCAAATCCGACGACATCCAACTTATCGTACGGATGTGTCGGATAGTAATGATGAAAAGTACTGATCCTTTTAAATTATTTTAGCGCCGTCGAATTTTTGACACTAGGGCATCGGATTTTCAACACTAGGGCGTAGGATCTCCGACACTAGGGCTATTCCTACACTAGGGCTATTCCAACACTAGGGCATAGGATTTTCGACACTCAGGTGTAGGATTTTCAACACTTAGGCGTAGGATTTCTGACACTAGGGTGTAGGCTTTCCGACACTAGGGATATGTCGTCGAATTTCCAACACCAGGGAAATATATATATATATATATATATATATATATATATATATATAACCATAACCATTCGGACACAATATTTCTTCGAGAAACAAAGAAACCAATCAATAATTTCACGGCGGAGCCGATACAATATACCTCCACATCCGGAGGTCACGTAGAGGAGGTTTGCCGGAGGTCACGTAGAGGAGGTCATTGGAGGTGCTGCCAGAGGTCAAATGTGTTTACGTAGAGAAGAGTTTGCAATAGTCAGGGTTTGCAGAGGCAGAGGATTGTTTGGTTTGAAACAATCATTCAGGTCCCTCTACAATGAAATTCCTCATATGAATTGGTTTGAAACAATCATTCAGGTCCCTCTACAATCAACCATTTTAGTAGTGCATGTCATCTACATTGACTTTCGGCCAGCTCCGCTTCAGCATTATGTTTTTTTAGTTGGGGGTTTTGAGATGTATCTCATAGCACTAGCACTACAGATAACAATACTATTGTGTTGTCGAATTCATAGCATTACAGTTAACGGGATTTCATGGGTAATTTGCAGCCTTCGCTTCTACATCACTTGAGTGCACAAATTGCCATATTTGTAGTGATGACGTTGGTATCACAATGGATGGAGAGATTTTTGCTTCTTGCAGCAAATGTGCATTTCCAATCTGCAGGACGTGCTATGAGTACGAGCGGAGTGAAGGTAACTAGGTTTTCCCTCAATGCAAAACGAGATTCAAACTCCATAAAGATAAGTGCTCTGGCTTATTTTGGGCAATGCCAGTTTACATAGCTTAGATCTACTTAAATTTCTGCATAGTAGTATTTTTCTTGAGACCCTACAAACTGCTTCCCTTTTTTTTTTTAGTACATTTGTCTGCAAAATATTTTAGTAGGTTTTTACTTATTAGGGAAGTCCTTTCAGACCTATTATGGATGGCTTTCAAGTGAGATGCTCTTAGAATGGCGGACATGGGACCTGCTCTGTAACAACTGAGAGTTTGATAGATTTAAGAGACACACTCAAGAATCTCATTGAATCATTAATCTCCAAGAACCTATGTCAATAACAATTTCAATATTGAATCGTTAATGAAAGGATATTTTTACATTCAAACACTTATTGTTTCAACTTTGTCACTTTTGAATCCTTACGATAAATATAAATCTTTTGTAATCAATGGGGTTAGTTTTTGGCTTTTTCTCAAAAACTTCTAATTCTGACTAGCTGGGAATGGGTTTCTTAAGGATATCTTTTTATTTTGATGGGAAAAATCATAATTTCATTTCTTGCAAAACAAAATTACATATATCAGATACCCCTTGCATTCAAAATGTAACCTTTCTCAGGTTCTGTGAAGGGGCACTAAGATGCGATCTTTTAAAAATGTAGTTTAACCCAGGTCTTCATTTTCATGACCATAGTTTCTAAAAGATATATTTTAAGACAGAGTGTTTATTTTTCTTATAATTTGAAAGCATTTAACAAATATTCATGTTTTTGATTTTGTGTTTTTTAGTCACATCTTGTTGTTTGAGTTTTCAATTATTTGGTTTTTACTTATCCTTACATGTAATTACTTAATACTGGTTCAATTATGTGGTTATTTTTTGACCTAAAGTTTAAACAGTGCATAATTTAAACATAAATTGTTCCCATTTCTAGCATGTCAGATAACTATTTTTCCAAATGCTTTTTGCAGAGATCGGATGCTAAGTACGAATTGGATCCTTCAGCAAATAGTTTGTTATATGATATTGTGCGTAAGGAGATTGAAGAGAAAATAGCCAAGGGCTCTTCTAGTTGCACAAATGCTCTACTGTGGCTGACAAGGTGAAATATGCTTTCGAAGCACATATTCATATCCTCTTTCTATATTGTAAGCGACATGCAACAAATATGTCGAATTTATCTTAGTAAGCTTCATGCTTGTTCTTTATTTGTTGTCTAACATGAATTTAGCATGCCAACTCTTGCAATGAACTCTAACCTGACTTTACCATTGGACAAGCTTTCTCAAGAATTTTTAAAATTTTGATCTATCAAAAATATGTTTCTTTGCATGAGCCTATTAATCTATTCAGATGGGTTGAATTGTCATTTCACCTTGACTTGATAAATCCCCTGTACGATTCAGCTTTATAATGGTATGCATGATTAAAACAGAGTTGGAACTTGTGAGGACTTGGAAACTGTAATTGGCACAAGGTCAGATACCTAGGATGTTTGCAAAGAACACATGACTAATGAAAGCATGATTATGTGGTAGTTTAATTCATTGGATTTCAGTTACAGTTGGCCAGGGCCAACCCATATTTTTAACAAAATGTGCTACTTAAAACATGTAAACACAAATTTCACCTTTCAGGTTTTGAAATTACAGTATATGATTTGAGTTGTCTGCTTTGAATGAGGCCAACCTTTAAGTTTTTGGAAGTTAAAAACTTAAATACCCTTTCGAATAAGACCCTCGCAAGCCAGAAACCTTTTGCTTAGAGTTCATGTTTGAGGGGTTTCTATTATGCCAAAATCACCAAGGACTTTCATTTGATCCTTTTCCTTCCTAGGACATACCACCATAGCTCAAGTAACTATGGGATATCACAAGATAACACAACAACATGTTCCCCACGGGATTGAGCTGAGGTGGTTCTTTAAGGGTTGTAGATAACAGGCTACTGAGGGGATTATCAGTTCTTTTGTCAACATCCTGTTATCTTCCATGTTTGCAGTTTGTTATGATTTTTCAATGTTTTCTTCATTTTCCAATATGTAGCTTGAAATTCCATGCCACCATAGGTTAAACAACTGTTGCTGTTGTCAATGTTGATTGCTACACATTCAGTGTTTGATATTGTCAGAACTTGATCTTATGATCTGAAGGAAACTTGGATGTAGCTGGAACAACTATCTAAAAAAGAATGAAACTTAAGAAATTTGGATTGGCAACTCCCTGAAGTATTTCTTTTGCAAAAGGTGCTACAAAAGGTTCTGTCTGTCACTCTATTTGACATTTGGAAACCCATGTAGATATTCAAATTTTCATTTTTCTACTTTACCACTACAATGGGTGACACCCATTTGCTTTTGTCTACTTGAATAATAACTTATGTAACTTGTAGATTCTTTAATTCTTCTTTTGCTGCCTTCTTTTTCTTGGGGTTCATTTGAACAGCCTTTTCCAAATTGATTTAACATATGGTTGTAGCTGAATTTTTAAGAACGTGAAAAAATCATGGTAGCTAAAGGGGGACTTGTCTGCAAAATTCTTTGAATAGCGAGTGTGATCAATTTTTATTGGTCCAGACTCCAGACTCCATCCCCTCTGTTAAGTCAGTAATTTTTCTGTCCATTTTGGCTTGAATTCTTAAATTTTTTGGTTTGTTTCTCATTAAGCTTTTGTTTTAAGTTTTAGTTTTGTTTTCCTTCAGGAGTTTTCTTGATGAATTGATAGTTTTTTGGGTATCCTTTTCATAGGTTTTATTTGATTAGTGGTCTTTTTCATTTTCAAAAGGGGTTAAAGAAAGTCATATTATCAAAATGGATTCATTAATGTGTTTAGAGAGCAGTTAGACTTGTTTCTTAAACCAAGCAGCTTTTAAAACCTCCGACAAATTAGCTGAAAGTTGCAAAACAGCGAAAATTTGGCCTAGCAACTATTCTTGTAGTGCTGGAGGAAAATTTAACAAAGGGCGCGCTACAAGAATATCGCGGCCCTTTGTTTTTCCGATTTTTATGCAGATTTTCATCATGATTTTCATCTGGAAGTGACTGATCGTATTGTGTGAGTGTTTTAACACGTGTTTACTGCAGTTTAGACACGATTTTAGTTGGTTATCAGTCACGAAGCAGAGCAGGTTCATCATTGCATATTATGCAGAATCAGTTGGACAAAATCAGCAAATCTCGTCTAAAGCTTGCAAAATTCTCTTTCTATATGCATTATTATCGGAGAGGAGTGCTCGTAATGCATATCAAAACGCTAAAGAGGTGGATTGTGTTCCTGTGAAGAGAAGACAGTGTTTTTAACGCCAGCAAGAAATTAGGGCTTCTTAGTTCACGCACCTGTAGTTAAGGGGATGACATGGAGACACCTGTATGCGTAAGGAGAGACCGTTGATAGCCCAAAACGAAGGTATAAGCTGTGGCAGTTGGAAAATTGATAGGTATTTCAATACAAACCCGTCTAATTGAAGAAATTGGGTTTTTCTTGCTGGAGGCTATTTTGAAGAAATTGATTGCTGCAGAAGTTAGAATAGGTTTTAAAATGAACCATTCAACTTAGAAATAGCTGTCTGAAGCTATTATTGAGAATTTGCATGAACAGAGTACCATAATAACCTTAAGTTTAAAGCAGCCACTTTTGGAATTTCGAGGACAGTTCAAAGGAAGGTTTTTTATGTTTTGCTCTCTAACCTACTCGAGAAACTCTGATATTGATGAATACTGGCTGTAATGAGCTAACTGAATAGGTTTCTTCTCAGACCTAATGACAATGTGAACCAGAATCTACAGGAAACAGCATTGAGAGGACTTCTAGACTGATTTGTTATGCTCATATTTTATACAGAAGGTGTTCAGTGGTTTGTTCAATTGGTCTGAAAAGCTGTTGATAATTGTTATGAAGAGCAATATCAATTGCTTGGAGAACATGTTGACTTTCATATACAGGTTTTGATGGTAGTTTTTGGCAAAGGTAAATATACTGCAGACAGGGGTATTTTTCTCTCTTCACATGCTATCAGTCCCCAGTTGGTTTAACAAGCCTGTGATTGATTTTACTTTTACAAAATCTGAAGCGATCAGAAATTTAGGGTTTGAGGATCGAAGCTATTTTGATGCATAGAAGGAGGAGCAAATACTCAAGATAGAGCAACCACTTTCATTGACAGTCTTCAACTACATTGAGCAGCCTGGATATTGCAAATTAATCAAAGTGCTGTCTTCTATGATTTGAATCAGTTTGTACTGAAAGAAGAGTTCATGTCTGAATGTATATCATAATGTTGGTTTCCTGAACCCTAAAAATGAAGAGCTTGGGTGGTCCATAGTCTAAAGCAATCTGACATGATGTTTGATGGTGCATTTGTGAAGAATGAGCAGTGTTTCTGTGCTCTTATGACTGTTTTATTCATGAACTGATCTATTCTCACAATCTATCTATATTCAGACCTAATTTGTACTGTTGTAACATAAAAACATTGAAGCCTAAGGTCAGGAGAATTTGATTTTCTGCTGGGAAAGTTTTCATGCATCTTTTAAACCAACAGACCTGTCCAGGAGTGTGTAGCAAATTTTGAAGGAGCTCAAAGCACAAGAAACCAGTTTACAAAGCATTTTTGAAACCTAAAGCCAGACTGTTTTTGTTTCCTGAAAGAAGAATATGGGGAAAAGTGGCAAAAGTGGTAAGGTCAACAGGGCTGAGCCCACAGACCTAACCTGGATTCAGAAGCTTCCTG
>LPNX010329247.1:207083-252083 GCA_001517045.1 Pseudotsuga menziesii
AATGCAGCCTTGTCTGAAATTACCACCAGTAGCACATTCTGAACAAGCTAGGACTATTGATAAAGAGAGAGCTGCTACTCCTGAAGAGGAATTACAAACTAAACAAAGGAGCCCTCTTACCATATTATCTGAAGATGAAGGTTATTTATTGGAGGATGAACAGCAGATTGTTGTGACAGAGCCAAGTACAGAAGCATATGGAGACTTTCCTACCTCAAGGGTAAAATCAGCAAAATATAAGAGGAAGAAAAAGATAAATGTAGCTGCATACAGAAGACCGAAAACCAGACCTACTAACAAGCTGAGATGGAACATGAAAAAGCTACTTAACCCCAAACTAGAGTCTAGACAGGAAGCTGTGGTGATTAATTCTTCCTCTAGTGAAAAAACAGAAATTGTTAAACAGAGCAGTAAAGGTAAGGGAAAGAGAACTGTTAAGCCTTCCTCCTCTTCCCAACCCGCAGAGACAAAAAGATCACAGTTAGTAGGAGAAATTGAACAGCCTAGGTCTGAATTATTTGAAATAATTGCTGAAATTAAAGATAGACTCACCAAGCAGCAGGAAGAAGATAAAGCAAAGGCAGATACTCTTGAAGATCATGAATGGGATGAAGAGGATCAAGCTATTCTCAAGCAAGCAGGATATTTAAAAGAATCAATTGTTCATGTTGATTTTTCAGATCTTTTAATGCAGGATGAAAATATATCAGAGATCCCAAATTTTGATGAAGAGGATGTACAGGAAAGTATTCAGAGATACAGGAAACACATGAAGCACCTGCAAGAAACTAATGATGGATTATTCAAAATTAATAAAGGGCTCGTAGAGGAGTTGCAGGATATGCATAAGAATTTTTTGGAGCTGTCAGAAGTTTCCAAGGAAGTCCTTAGCAGGAAAAGAGTTGCTGACAGGTACTGTGCAAAGCTGGAGAAGACTGTTGATCATTTACAACAGGAAAATGAAGACTTGCAGAAAAGGATAACTGATATGGAGAAAAAGGATAAAAGAGCTAAGAAAAGGGCTCGAAGGCTAGATGGAATATCACTTCTTGTTGAGGCAGCTAAGAAGATATGAAACTGATTTTAGTTAGTGGTTATTTTTGAAAAACACTTTTTGTTAAGCATTTGCTATTTTTAGCAATCATGTAATTTTGTAAAAGTCACTTTTTACTTTACCTAGGTTAGTAATTCGATGGAGGTAGTTAGAGGGTAAAACCTAACTAATTTTGGAAGAACTTTCCTATTTAGATGAGATAGCAAGTCATTGTTAGGGTTCTGGATTTTGGGAGCACCAGGAGGTCTGCTAGCTACTTGTACTATCATACTTGTTCAGAGAACTGGTACTGTAACTCTTGTATACATTTACTGATGAAATATGTGATATATGACTCTTTCCCCCATAGTTTTTCTATGTTGGCTTTGTTATTGAGCATGTTTTGCTTCTTAAATGGTAATTTCATTGCTAGTTGATGTCTTTTTCTGGTAATGCTTATATTTTAATGTATGAACCACAACATAGTATCTTTGTTGGATTTTTGTGATATGTTTGGGCATCTTTATCAGTTTATGTCTATGATTTAGTTGTTTCTTTTACTCTGAATGTATTCCTTGCATGATCTTGAAGCTTACAACCAAAAACACATAAACAAAACCCTAAACCCTAGTTTGAATTGAGTTTTTTCTCTTGAGATTGTGTTGGCTTGTTACCCTAGCCTTAGTGACAATTTCTGACACAAACACCCTCCATCTCCTAGTTTCATCTTTTTGTGAGTTTTGTTGTGTAGTCTCATTAGAAGTCTCAATCTTTTGTTTGTTCTTTTGTAAATCTTTCTTGCATGAGATCAACATTTTCTTTGTGTCGGTGACTCGGTCCCTTGCTGTAGTAGTGTTGAATATGCCAACAGTATGCTTCCCTCCCATCATCCTAGCATCATTGACTCCCAACGCAAGGCCATTTGGCCATCATTTGGATGCTTTGGCCACCTACAGGACAGTCTTGATATTTACTATCATAACACTCTTCTTGCAGCCCTATCATTTTTGAAACCTGCCATTTAATCCTCCCAAAACCACCCTAACTTATCCTCTGATATGTCCCTCTACAACCATCCCATTTTCCCCTTAGAAAATCACCAACAGAAGCACTAAGGACCGTCATAAGAACATCTTAACTGACAGAAAATTAAATTGCTTGACAGTCCACTTAGCTTCACAAATTTCCATTTGGAGTTATTGATTATCATTTGCATCTTTATTCGGAATTTCACTCTAGAATTGGCAACCTAGGAACAAAACTTGGGACTGTCTATTCAGAAGCAACCTTCAGCCATACTCAGAACTAACTTGACAGTGGCATACAATTAAGACCAAAACTTGTTTTGATTTCAAAGAATAAACCTTGGTGATTTCACACTCCTTCTCTTACCACTTGTCTTTGATTTGAAACATTTGATTGAGCAATGATATGTACTGGCCATACATAACCAACATAACCAATCAATTATAAAAAAATATTTTGATTGATCATATGACCTACATCATCAATAGATGAAAGAATGAGCTAATTAGTAATTTGGATTCTATTAGTGAGAAGCGTTGGATTATTCCAGAAATGAAAAATGTTGATAACTATACACAGGATGAGTATTGTACAAAATACTAATCAAACATATGTAACACGTCAGCATTATGAGTTTATCAGGGCCAGTTAAACAACTATTAGGCCAAGTATGATAAGAACTAACTGGAAGAAAACTGTTATCAAAACATTTCCAGTCATTATGGAAAATATGAGTAGCAGATACTCAAGAATTTTTTTCCAACAAATAGTCACCCAATCCTACAACAAGTGGCAATCTATGGTTGATACAACTCCTAAACAATTTCCAGAATTCCTTTGCTGGTGATTGTCATAGGACAAATAATTCTAATCCATTTACCAATTACAAGCAATCTTTGTCATAGGGAAAAGATTTCTAGACTGCCTTTGCTTGTAATTTGTAATAACCCCATTAAGTTGGGATCACTTAGAATACTAGGCAATATTGGGACACAATATACTATAGAAGAAGGACGAGAAAATGGCTCAAATGAAGACTAGACTAAAGGAAGATAAAAATTGTTAAAATAAATATAACAATACAAAAGGGGACTTACTTCCCTATAGTTGATTTATTGGTGTCTCAAGCCCATCTTGATGAAGAAATGGTTTCCTAGAAGATCAAGTTTAAACTCTTCCTAGATAACCAGTTTCAAAAAAAAAACTATAAAGATAACTAGAGGGTTTTTTGTTCTTCTCATAGAGATGAATATTTTATTTTGGAAATGTATGTGATCTATATGCTTAGTGGGGATGAGTACTGAAACCAATAAATACCTTTTTGTTGTTGCAAAAGGCTTATCCTTGTAAGTTAATATAAAGTACAAAGAATAGGCCTTTACATCACAAAGAATAGGTTTTTTACTTTGAAAGAGACCCATTTGATATGGAGAAGTGAATATTAGTACTATACATTTCCTTTAGGTTTTCACCCATAAATTTTAAATAATGACCTTAGATTTTGATTTCATCTCCCTCAAAAAAACCTTTATTGTTTACCTTCAAGAGGCATTTTGCCCATTTTGAACCTAGTTTGAGACCAATTTTTATAAATGATTGGGGGTACACTCGTAAGAACAAATTTCCCTCTGAGGCATAGATGAATGTACCTATGCAAGTGCCATGACTTGAATCGCCTTGGAAGTCATTGATAATAGTTTTGTGGCCTTTCAGCTCCATAGTTTGTACCATCCAATTGATGATTAGCCATCACAAGTGCCATGGAGGGAACATATCCCAAATCAAATGATGACATGGAACTCCAAAGTTTATCTTCACAGGATTTTGTCAAATCCATTTCTTTCTCTAGAATTGTAAATTTTTGAGCAAAATAATATTAATTTTTTCCTATAGGGCAAAAATATATTTTTGAAGCAAGTTAAAAGTGATTTGACTTAGAAAAATGGCCACTTCTCCAAAAGTGACAAGTATCTTGTAAATAGTCAAGTCTCTTTTGACCGAAGGGATTGCACGTAACCCTAACCTCTCAAATCTCTTTATATATGAGGACAGTCCTTTGTAATAGTTAACATGTATTCAACAAGGAATATAAGCTCTGTTGGTAATTTTTTAGAGTTTTTAGTGCTATACTCACTTGTTCACTTTCATCTATTGAGATTTTTGTATACAATTGTTAAGGTTTTGTGTGAGAGAGGTTGTGCATTAGAACAATTCAACTTGTAGAATCCTTTCAACATAGAAGTAACATTCGGCCATTCTTATACATCCGTCCAACCACACTGTACCTGTATAAGAGACTTTGATATTTCTATGTTCCAACATCTAAGATGATCATTATTGGTGAAACCACAAATATTGAAAGGATGCAAGTTCCAACATTTTGCTTGTACATGTCATGTTCTACCACAATTGATTTCAACATTTTGCTTGTACATGTCATGGGTACCACTGAGCTTGCACCCCAAAGATTACAATCGATTTTCCTTCAAGTAGGGACAGGGTTCTTCCTTTAAATGAGTACAATTTTGAAATCCCCACTAGATATTTTGTGTGATTACAACTTCTTTCAAAAATGTAATATTTCTCAATAATGGGCAATAAAATAAACTTTGAATCTCTTTAGAATTGTGTTTGAACCTTTATGGTTTTTTTCTTTGCCCCTTTATGTTATTAGATAAAAAGTTTAACATGTATCACATGCGCTTGTGAAGACATCATGAGTAGAATCACAGTAGTGGTTTCCAGCTAGATAAAAATCCTTTCAAGTTGTTGGTGATGTTGAAGTTTTTCCTTGTCTGTAATGACTGCATCATTCCTAATTCCATATCCAGTAAATTGCTTGAGAACTACCTGCTGCTATTTGGTGACTTGCTCTCATAGCTTGGTGGCTTGTTTCGGCAGTTAAAGAAACCTCTAAGCCTAGAGCTTCATTATGGGCCCTATTTGAATTAGAGCTGAGTTAGAGCTGAGTTGGAGTCAGAATCTGAGTTTTAAAACATTTAAAACAACTAGCTATGACTGGAAAACACCCAAACTGGTCCGAATTGGTTGGTTTTGATAGCTTCGAATATAAATATGACTCTTAGCTTGAAATATTTTTTTCACTTCGCCATTCTCTATATCTAAATTAAATTCAGTTATAACTGTTCCATATTGCCTTTTGAGTTATGACTCCTTTTGTTTATAAGCTTTCCTTTTGCAACCTTCACCTATGCTATATCCTTGTTTTTCCCAATTTACTGGGTGACTGTACAAACAATAATGTAAGTAGTAAAGACAGAAGTAACTGCAAAATTAAGGGTCATAGAACTCAAATTGACAGTGAGGCAATGGAATTTTAATAAAGTTAGTAATGAAAAGTAATTTGGGGAGTTACCAGCCTGTATACTGGTATACAGGGGATACATCATGAGTATAGAGGTATATACCGGTACATAGACATGAGTATATACCATATACTGGTATGATTTTTCATGGTATTTCTTCTCCATCCATGCTCTAAGAATTGGGGATACATCATACACTATTGAACCCCAATAATAGAGGCATCTCTATGTAGGTCAGAAATATGGAAAACATTGAGGGAAGATTGATTCCAAGGCAGAGGTAAGCTTCCTTTTTTCCCTTGCTCTACAGAGAACACACAGCTAATCCATTGAGACTCTTGAATATGGTGAATTTACTAAGACATAGAAAAGGATTCTCCCATGCTCCAAGTATGGGGAATATATCATGCATTCTTGACCCCTGGTAATAGAGGCTTCTTTGTGTAGGGTAGAGAAATATTAAAAACCATTGATGGGATTGATTCCGAGGTGGAGATAAGCTTCCTTGTTTTTGGCGTCTTTGTGCAGGGCAGATAAATATAAAAAAAATATTGTTGGGATTGATTCCAAGGCGGGGATAAGCTTCCTTGTTGTTCCTTACTATTGAAGAGGAAAAACAGAGCTAATCTATTAAGACTTGAATATGGTGAAGTACTAAGCCATATAAAATAATGTAAAATGAGTCACTTTTTCTTCTTAAGTATGGTGGGTCTCCATGCTATATTTGCATCACTTGTTAGCTAGCGTGTGGAGGATAAATTGACACAGGTTTTCACATTGCAAATTAACATTCATCTGTCATGATATCTGCCCCAGGTTTTCCACATTGCCCTTATTGCAACTATTGTTTTTGGTGCTCTTGAGTCTGCTGCCTTAATCGATGATTTAGGTATTACATCCTATCCTTTTGTCTTTGTCTTGGATTTTTAACTCTTGATGCCTATCTCATAATTTTATAGAAAACTTCTCTTAGCCAGATTTGTAGTCATGGAACCAAATCTGGAACCTGATGATGGGCTGAGCTACTGAGCCTGAAACGTTGAGAAATTAAAACCTTACACTGTGTTTCCAAAATTCTGAAGTAGATTTGTAGCTATGGAATCAGATTGTATTTGGTTGTCCTATTTTTATTCTTTCTTGGCTTGTATAATTATGCAAGGGAAAAAAACACTATTAGATGCTTCTTAATAGAGTACTATTAGATGCTTCTAAATTAACAACATTAGATTTGGAACCATAGGAGTGGCCAAGGATTGTGGTCTAGCATGTGAATTCTCTTCAGAATCTCCACTTTGTGCCAAATCTATAGATGAAAAACCTATAGACCCAGAAATCTATTGCACAAGGCCAATGCCTTTCATGTCATATCCACTTGCCAACTTCTTCTTACATCATGCAATGTGCATATCATAGCTACCTATAAGTATCAAATTATTTACATATAGCTACCTAGATTCCATCTATGTTGAATCCTCTTTCAAATGAAGAGACCTACATATCTTTGGTCCTGATTATGTATTAAAACTTAAACACATCCACCAAAATATATCAAAAGACAATGATATCTATAGCATATCTCAAAGTAAACTTGCCACTGAATACAATTTTTTTATTATTAATATATAGTATCCCGTTGGTTATCCGACGCTCAATTTTGTCCAATCTAACAAAATTGTTGTGGCTCCGATGATAGTTTGTCGTAGGAAATCCGATGGCCTTGCCGTAGGAAATCCAACATTAGGGCCGTAGGAAATCCAATGGTCGTGTTGTAGGAAATCCGACGGTCGTGCCGTAGGAAATCCAACGGCCTTGTCTTGGCTATCGACTATCCGACGTTACGCCACCGACGACAAAAAAAATTGAGGGTGTCAAATACCTGACAGGTTAGTGTTGAATTTCAGACATGGTAGCCGTCGGATTTTGGCCTCAAATTCTGTAGTGCCAGGAGGTTCTGAAATTTTAAAAGAAGAGGAGGATGATGTGGAGCATGGATTCAGAGACATAACGACTGATTTGATCCGTGACTGGCAGGAGCACTCCGAGTTCAAGTAGATAGGCTTCGTCTTTTCCGGATCTGTCTTTTGGGGTGAAAATCTTCAAAATAAAAAGACTGGGCCTGGGCGAAGGAGGGGATCAATTTTTCTTTGATTTTTCCAGACATTTGTTTTCAAGTTTTTAGGCATTTTAGTTGTTTTTGTTTGCAGCGGAAGTGGGGACTGTGTATTGGGACCTGCGTGTCCTGTATGGGAAATTTGTGAGCTTTTGCTCAGTTCTCCTGGGATATGTTAGCTTTAGTTTTTAATTAATAAAAAAAATGGTCTATATATTGTTGAGTTACTCCTTTATATATAAATTTTATTGTTTTCTGGTTTTAATGTTGTCTGTGAAGCTACAAGATTTTTGAGTGTTTTGGTAGTGATGAGTCACTAGATGTTCTTGAAGTACCGATGGTATAAAACTTACAAGGGGAGAAACCTTAAAAAATATAGCAATATAACATCCACATGGCACTATCTCAATCACTATGATTAAAAGTAAATTTTATACATTTTGGATGTAATTTGTTATGAGCTTACGCATTCCACACGTGTGTCTTGATCACATGTTTCCAAGTGTATTTTGGGATCAAAATTATGGCCCGAAAGGGGCTACACTATTGTGTAATTTATCATTATCATTTATAAATAGAACATGATTGCAAGAGAAAAAGAAAAGACAAATTAGGTAGGTGCATTTTATTATGACTAAACTCTATAAAAACTTTATAGACAATTGTATTGTTGCGTTGTATATTTGGTTGTTTCCACGTTGTTTCATGCATTCATAAGTTTGTGCACTAATTTGATTGTTGTTTTCCCTTGATGCGTAGATCTTCTTATGAGTTTAGCTTATTTTCTTGTTGGTATGCTTTCTTTAAGTTAATATGTGTGCATTAACATGTATTGATTCTTAGTGTGCATATTACTAAGATATTTAATTTTATTATCTAATTGAGTTCTATTCTATAATGCCGAGTTTATATGGTAAGAGGTGTTGGTCACCACCTTAGTCATTTGCATTATGTTTTTTATCTTTAGAATCCAAGGTTATGTGCAATTTATAATAGGAAAAATTTGGTTGATATGTCTCACACTTAGTGAACATTGATTTAGATTCCACAATTTTTTGAAAAAATAGTTTTTCAAATCCACTCATGATTATGAATTTATAGTTTTTCTTAGATGTTGGTGATGTAGCATCCATTGAAAAGGTACATGTTAATATATAGAAGTTAGTTGATGCTATGTTAATTATGTCTTCAAGGACTCCCTTTGCCCCCTCCACTTGTTTACGGGTGTTCCCATGAAGATGGGTAACACTTTTTGACAAGCAGATGGCACACAAATGTTGTAAAACGACCTCAATCGAGCTTTCTACAAGCTCTGGATCAAGCTATAAAAATATCAATCGATCGCTCAATTAATCCCTCTCAATCAAGGGTTTTTAAAACCTTCGATCCAACTACATAACTCGATGGATCGTTTTTATTAACCCTCGATCGAGCTTTGAACTCTATATCAAGCCATTGAAGCCACGCTTAATCCCGATTTTTAAAAGCTCGATCAAGTTCCCTACAACAATTATAATTCTAAAACAACAACAGATCGCAACTTATTTCATTGTGTATGTTGCATAGAAGCTTAGCCAGGGACTAGTAGAGAGAAGCTATAGATATAAAAGTTGATTAATTGGTGTTTATAGATGTGATTGAAATCATGGGAAATAGGAAGAAGGGTCTTTTGATTCTTAATTCTTGCTTGTGATTAAGAACAAAAAACCAAAGGACCCTTATTCCCATTTGTCAAGATTTTAGTCACATCTATAGTTCTCCAATTACTCTACAACCCATATCTACATGTATAAAACCTAGAGCAAGTGGCGATCCTATTATCTTTACCTGATTTCTCTCCAAGGTATTTACTACTACTTAAAAGTATCATTCTTGTTGTTGAAATTATGTTTTACTATATTTGTTTATCTTATAATTCTATATTTAATTTTAATTTAATTAGACGATCTTGATCTCATAAACGTTTTAACTATTATAAATATTAACAAATTTGTTAATTTATAAGGGCATCGAAACAATTAATAGTTGGTCATTTATGAGGGATTCAACACTAGGGTGGGGAGAAACCCTAGAACAATGAATGGGGTGGCACTTTTCCCAATGAAGTTAGAGAAAAGGATACGCTTTGGGTGGTTTTGGTTTTCTGAGTAGTTACCTTGAAACATGAATTTCAGCACCTGAAATATTTTTTAATAAAAGTTTTAAAATGCTCGATAGAGCTACTAGATCGATAGAGATTCTAGATCGATTGAGCTTCTTTCTAACCACACTTAAACCCTTGATCGACATATTTTAAACAAGAGCGTAAAAGCTTGACCGACAGTTTTAAAACCTCGATCGAGGGCTTAATAAACATACATTTAGCCCCCATTTTTGAAAAATTAATTTTACTGGCATGTTTATCATGCCTAAACTCTATCTTAGGATGCACTTTAGGTGGCAGATTTCATACCGATGGATTCATCAATGGATCATCTATTCATTGGAATATAATTTGCGGGGTTTGAGTTTCTTTTTTATTTTCTTTTCAAATTTACACTTAAAAATCGTGTCCACAACTTTGAATCAACACAAAGAGAAATCAACAACATTAAAAGTACACAACCATAAATTTCAAAAAAATATATATGCCCCACATCAACGCATCATCTCCAAAAGAGTATTTTATTTTCTAATTTTGTAACCAATAAAAAAACGTTTACGTGCACACAAGCCACTTGTTAAATTTTCCTGAAATTTACAAGAACAAACATATCATTAAATGCAATTTTGACAAATTAAATAATATTATTATTTAAAAAAAATAAAGGTGAAAAGACAACATAATTTCCTACACTTTGTGTTTTTGTTAAATGTCAGAATTCACAAAGCATATATGAGTTTTGAGAGCTTCAATTTAATAAATGAGTAAAAAATCAAATTTTCACCATCACTTTTGGCCAAAAGGTGTTAACCATCTTGATGAATTCACCCTTACACTTCCATAATTGCTATTGAAGTACATAAGGCTAGTGTGACACCTTCATAGATACTTGCATTGAGTTTCAATTTAGTTGTTTTTGTGATAACTACACTAGTTATTGATATGATACCTATAACTTCTCGATCACTATTTTTCCAGTATATGAAAGGATGACAAATGATAATCAACATTGTTTTTTATTGGATTTTTTTTTTGTCTTATGAATAGAGTAAATGTAGGAAGCGTTTTGATGTAATTAATTTAGATGCGGTCTTTGCAAACATGATTTGAGATGGTGGGGTGACCTCACAACCCTACTTAACTCTTTCCAAGAGTTGTGTGACCTATTCTTCCAATAATTCACTATCACTAACCATAGTTCCTCGCCAATGGCCTTATGTGTCATCATGGAAATACTTATGAATTCCCCTAACCATTTTTTCTTTTTCATACTTCTTGATCCAAGTGTTTTATAGACTCTTCACTATTTCTAAGAGCATAACTCTTATGTCTAGGAATTTTGTGTGGTGTTCATTATCAAATTAATTCCTTGTAATTATGGATGAAATCAAACCATTTATCCCACAAAACTATCATTTGCTAACATATAACATACCCTTGAAAAAATTCCATCCAACCACCTCTATAGTTCTTAAAACAATACTTACTAATGACCCTCCCTCTTAGAATACTACGTTAAATCTTCCATATCCTTAATGTTGAACATGTTAACTATTATAGTGTTATCATATTTATTTCTAAATGTGAATTGCATGATGTAGAACATTCATATTCCTACATGACTCCTCTTTTCACCACCACTTACAATGCCCCACTAAACAACACAAAACTGTTTAGACCTGCAAGTTCGAGTTTGATTATATGAAATCCAATGTTCCTTGCATATATGGAATCTTTGGTGCATTTAACATGATAAAATAATACCCAAAAATGTCATGTCCTACAGGATTGTAAGTAGTGATAGAGATAGGTTACCAATTGTCCTTGGCATCACATAAATAATTGATACTTCTTTTATATCAAACATACTAACACATTTCTTTATTACAACTTGCCTATCACCTTTTTTGTTTATCTCAATAGGAATTTAATGGCATGATACCATCTCTCTTTGACCATCATAGAAGACATAGTATAAGTGATAGAAAATGAAAATATGATGCAAAAAATTTCTTCTATAATAGCCCAAAACCAACTCTAAGAAAACATCATTCTCTCGACACCATTCATGCCATTAAATGTGGCATAAGGACCATCCTAGAAAGATACCTAATAAAAATATTATGGGCACGTACAAGGTAATGCTACTCAATTATGACACATTAGTTGCAATGGAAACCTGTAAAAACATAAATCTAATCACTAAAAATAAATATTAAAGGTATCTACACCACGTTTTAGAACATAGTGTTTAAAGATGAAAAATAAACAATCGAGTTACCTTCAAGAATATCTAACTTCTATTAATGCAAAATTAATATAACTCCAAGAAAATGGTGTTCTCCTAATATTGGTATGATATTTTTTTCTAGAACACGATGCATATATTCGTGTTAGGCCTTGGGCTTGGTATGTAAACATTAATTTAAAAAAAATTAATTAATTTAGAGTTGTAGTTAACACGCGGTTCTTGTGTGGCACTATTTTTCCATAATTCTTAATGTTAATTTTATATTTTTTTTAAATTATGAAAGTCAGTGAAGCCCCAAAATTAGAAGGTTAAGCATTAGGCCCCACTATCAGGGTCTTAACACAATCAATGAACTTTTTTTAGTGTGTAGGTCTTCATTTGCACTTCTGCAAGTTCTTTTTCATTTTCAAAATAGGTCAACCATTCAAAAATTACAAAGAAAATAAGAAAGTTATTTTTTTTACAAATTTGACATATGACCAAATAAAAATAAATATAAAAAATAAAATGATATATATATATATATATATATATATATATATATATATATAGAATCTACACATAAATCTCTATAAGTATGTGCAATTTCATTAGCAACAAACTGTTTTAACATATGTAGATCCAAGGTTGAAAAACACAAATGAAAAAATGGATGTGTTTTGTTAGTTTCATTCCCAAACCACAAGTTTGACAATCCAAACCTAAAACCAAAGCAACAACTCATCCACCATGTAGGTGGAAAAAGTATATCACACCAATTGTTTTTTAAATTTAAAACACACACACACGTTTCTATATGAAAAATAACGCATGTAGGTTATTAACGCACACATGTTATTGACACATGCATGTTATTACCGTGCACCCATTATCAATGTGTGCGCATTATAAATTCCTGAACATTGTTTTTCACTGCCTTCTAATTTCTCCTCACTCTCTCTTTATCTCTCTCTCATGTAATACCCATATTTTGACCCTTAGAATGCATTACCTTTATATGTAAATATTGTGTATATGCGATGTGTGATTTTCCTAGCATGGAACTCAAGTCCAAGGCCTGGCTAGTGAATGCTCAGGTTTAAAGGAAACTTGTATTTTATATTTTTTTAGCCATGTCCTAGTAATCCATGGGAAATTGTATAAACATGTAAATATTTAAATGCAATAAAATTCCAAGAGCTAGCTATGAAAGCAACTAAAATGAGGGAGCAATGTGTATCCACTAGGGAGAGGTGAGGGGGTTATGGGATTGAATCCTTTTGTTTCCAAATGTCATCTTGAAAACCCATCTTGAATAGCTTTGCTAACATTTATTTTTGTTGCAAGATGGTAGAAATGAAATCAACTCATGAATTGATGGAGCATGGACCAAACTTATAAATTCATATGGATGAGTTTGGACATGGTTTACTTAACCCATAATCATTTTTCCTCATGGGAATTCATTTTTTCATCTTTCCCATTCCATTGTTAAGCAACCATGATACAATTCTGAGCACGTTGTGCATTCCCAACGGTGGAAAAAATAGAAATCGAAACTTGGAAAGAAGCCACATTTTTTAGTGCTAAAAACACCCATAAATTCATGTGAGAAGTAAAATCTAGTGGGGAATCCATAGGTATAAACCCCAGGGTGAAATTGAGAGTTTCAAAATCCTGAAAATCCATGAGAAGACCAAGATTTAGAAGCTTGAAAGTGGAATTTCATGATTGATAGTCACGTGGCCAGAATTTGGAAATATACAAGAGTGGATTGAAGTGGGGCTGAGATTAGAGGTTGGAATTGCTTGATTAAACTAGTGAAGGAAAGAATCTCTAAATGTTTATCATATTGGACCTTTCTATGCCCACCTTGAAGAACACTCAAGGGAAGGGGCGCCTGAGGGACTGTGTAGCAAAGAAGGGGACCTTCCTTGTGTTGGGTGTGGTAGGTATTGTCGGTACCAAGGCTATCTGAAGCCATATTGAGATGCATGTAGCTTTTTTGTTGATCTAATGAGCTTAGATATCTCATTCCTTACCTCCCTACATGTTTGATAAACCCAACTATGTGTTGGATTTACATGAGTGCTTGTGTCTATGGCTGTGAGTGAGCCTGAGTAGTTCCTCCTTAGTGGATACATAGCCCAACTTGGGGGTGGCTTCTCAGCTAAAAGAATATAGGCTAGACAGAGACCTACAGTTGGGTGGAATGTTGCTCCTCCATATCCAGTTTTTCAGATAATTTCAATTAAAAGATAAGTGTTTATTGTTGTCTCTGATTATGCCTAATTTATTTGTTATGAATGATTGTTCATTGTGTTAAATTGAATGAGTTGACACAACATGAATTGTTCAATTAGATTCCTATGAATAACATGAAAATAAATTTACTAATGTGCACTACTTTGTTGTTACGTATGTAATGAACATGCTGGTAATTTGCAAGTCGTGTGTGCATTAATAAATTTTAATTCCATTGTGTTTATATCCATGTATCTGCACACACATTTAATTGTTAACGAATTTCAAAATATGGCATTGGGGGGGGGGGGAATTTAGAACCCTACACATCGTTCATGTTCCCTACATGGGTCAGATTGATGGGAGGGGATGCGACAGAGTGGTACNTAATGCATCATTGGGGTTTGTTGGGATGGAGTTCAAACCTACAGGAAGAAAATCAGAATCGCAAAAGAAGTGATGATAAGTGATTAGTAAAATCATAAGTTCAATTGATGAACAAAAATCAAAATCCTCAGACATTGCATAGGAGCACACTGATGTATAGAGCTCGTCAAGAGATTTCTAGCAAATTTTGTTTCATAAAAAATGGACTTTATACATGAAATATATCGATAGGATAAGTTAGCAGTAACATGGGACTTCCGATATCAAGGTCAAAAGGTTAAAAGGTTCATTGATTATTAATGTTTGGATAGTGTCGAAATGTTGACCCAAAAGTGTCAATGTCGAGATCGGTAGATTATTTATGGAAGGATTTTCATGTTGTTGTCAACGCCGAAGTGCCGATGACGAAATTCAGGGATCAGGACTATGTGGTAACGCAGTGGTGAGTTTTTGACTTCCGACTCCTGACATATAGAAGGTAGTAGTCGGAGATGGAAAGTTGGGTAGTCTTATATGGAAGAAGTTCTGAAGTGTCAACGTCCAACTCCCACGTACATAATATAGTAGTTGAATTCAGGAGGTCGGGATGGTTTTGTGTATGAACCATTTTGCACTTCTAAATTTTGAGTCCCATTGTACAAAAGATATAAGTAGTCGAAGTCAGGAAGTCAGAAATGGCTTGTTATAGACCAATTGTGCATTCTGATTTTCGATTTGCAATTGAAAAAGTTAGAAAGGATTGGAAAAATCCAGGATCAGCATGTCGTAACCTACCGTACTTGGATTCCATTAACGAAGGTCATACAAGTGATAGTGAGAGGACCAAGCCCATTTTGCTCTAATTTGGTCAAAATTCCAAATTAGTCACTTTCAAATATCAGTGTCCTGGGACCTAATGGGAGATTGATTTGGGATGAAATTATTATGGTGTTTCCATGGACTAGGAATGCACCTAAATTTGGAATCTTAGAGCTGCATTCCAAAGGATGTGAAGTCAGGGTGTGAAAGAAGACCAAAATGCACTATTCTGGAGCAGTTTTTGAGGATTTTGAAAATATTGAAGGAGGAAAAAGTCACCCGAGATGTTGAAAAGAGAAAAATTATGAACTCTACCTTTTACCTACTCATCAAAATAGTCATTTTTCGTTAGAACAAGCTTTTCTAGAAATGCTTGGTTTGGGAGATAGTCAATTTTGGTGAAAATTTGAAATTTGGGAAAAAAACGAAAACGTCAAAACTAGCCAAACCCAAAATTTTACAGAGGTTGACTGGTGCATTGGATTAGAGATATGAAAGATGACGAGTGATCCTTGACATATGAAATAACTTTACTCGGTAGAAAAGTTTTCTTATTTCTCTCTAGATTTACTTCTACAAGCAGTCGAAGTTGGCCTATGAGGCTAATTACACCTGTGGAAAAAGTGCACAATTGGGCAAAATCGACATTTTTGAAAGAATGTAAATTCCATATATGATATCGGAATGGAGCATGAAGATATTAGTTGTATATATTATCCATAGGAGAGTAGTTTTAGACTATCAGAATATGAAGGAGGGATTCATATGTCCTAGAGATTTGAGCAGAATAGTGTCTGTGACCTTGTTTTGACAAAAAAGATTGTCAATTAGAGAAATTTCCAAAAATGCATAAATGGAACAAAAGAAAGCATAAGAACCATGTGAATAATTCGATGAAACTAATTCTATTCAGAATATCATTTTTATGTGTCATTTCATATATTACTAAGATGTCTAATAAATATCTATATGATGCATAGTGTTTGTAGTTGATAATATTTGAACAAATGTGGAAGAGGAAAACAAGAAGAAAGAAAGAGTCTGCACAAGAAAATGGTAACCATGAATGATTCTCAGGATCCCTATGAACATGATGAATATGCATCATGGTAAAGCATGCAAGAGGAAAATGTTGATACTGAATCAAATGGATATGAGGCCACATAATTCACCCATGGCAGGGCAATGTCTACCGAAACACTGGGAATTAAAAAAGAAGAGACTTGGTATACAATTGAGTAAGGAGAGGGATCAACAAATTCCAGTTAATCGACAGTGAAAATGCTTTCATTGTGAGGAAATTACATCAAATGAAAGATGGTGGACACCACAACTTTCATAGCATATACATAATCACTCCCGAGGAGCATATTAAAGTCAAAGGGGTCCTCTATAACCATAAAATAAACTAATACTGTCTCCCCACCCGAAGTAACGGGTGTTTGAGTAAGAAATACCAAAGTTTGACTAGGTTTTATATCAAAGGGCAGTGGTTGATTAACAGTCAACACAAGGTTGGGATATCCCATACCTCTCCAAGGACGTGTAGATAAAATATTAATAGAATCACCTTCATCTATAATACACTGATCAATAATGTAGTGTTCAACTTGGACCTTTATCTAAAAAGGTGCATCCGAAGGAATGGGTGGCTCATCTAGGCTATCCCAATCAAAGGAAGCAATCTGAGGGCTTAGTGGGGATTGATTCGAAGCAAAGTTAGTGTCCCCTTGTCCAAATTGTTTTGAATGGAAAATGAATAAAAAATGACTAGTAGACGATTCACTCTCCAAAGGAAGAGTGGGATTGATTGAATATTTCATCGATTCAACCGCTTGATCGGGGTAACTCTCCAAAGGAAGAGTAGGATTGACCAAATATTGCATTGGTTCAACCACTTGTTGTAGGTCACTCTCCATAGGAAGAGTGGGTTTGACGAAATATCACATTGGTTCAACCACTTGATCAACCAAAGGTTGAATAGGTTTTTGGGAAACTATAGGTTGTTCAATAACAAGATATACTTGAGACTTGAACCACACTCTTCGTACCTCTGCAATAGCAGGGCACTGATGAGTAAGGTGATCTCCCTCACAAAAATTACAAGGGATCTTAGGTTTGCATCCTAAATGGTTGCTTTTTCAATAGTGTCAACATGAATTGCATTGGATGAATGTTTCCCCCCAGCATGACCTCCAAAAGTTGGGTGGTTGGTTCAAACATGACTTGCAGAGGCTGGTTGTTTACCCCCAACATCACCTGTAGAGGATTGGGAATTATATCTAACATGACTTGCATAGGTTGAGAGAATTACCCCAGCATGACCTACAAAGGCTGGGTGGTTAAGATCAACATGAATTGTAGAGGTTGAGTGTTTGTCCCCAACATGACCTAAAGAGGTTGGGTGTATAGGTCCAACATGACTTGCATAGGTTGGATAGGTGCCGCCCGCATGAATTGTAGAGGTTGATTGACTTCCCCCTTGATTTTGTGTCTTCTTCCTATTCTTTATCCTTTTATTCATTTTATACTTTGGGTTACTAGTATCAGAACTTTCACCACATGAGGTAGAAGGAGGAGGAGATGATACTAATGTTAAGGGAAAACATTATTTTGATTCCCTCGATATAAGGTGCTTGCTTGAGAAGCATTAGGAGAATTCAGGACAATCGGAGTGGAAAACAACCAAACCGGTAGCCCAAGGGTGAATCTAGGAAGATTCCATCAAGGAAATACCAACATTCCCAATAAAATGAAAGGCACAAGAATCCCCTTGCATGGGGTCTCTTGGTTGTTTTCTGCAAGGGTACTAGCCATAGTTTCCAACTCAATAAGAAAGAAAAGTCTGAGGCCGACTAGAAACCAACAACACAAAGCACACACCACTTGAAGAAAATCCAAAGTATCCAAACCAGACACATTAGTATACCTTCCAAAGGAGAGTGTGGGATGATGAGGGCCCATAACTAACCAGTGAAGGGAGAAGGGATGTTACTCGAGGTCCTGATACAATTTATCTAGGGAAAGCGTTTGAATCACCAACCTATTTTCCAAATTGTTGCATGGGGTTTCTTCCCACATCTACCCTGGGTACAGTGGAAATAACCTTCCACTGTCACCCATGTAGAGTCCTAGAGGTCAAGATACTAAGGCCGCCAAAATCACAAAGACTTTCTGGAAAAACAGTCATCAGTCCAGCCGATGCGCATGTCCAGGGTAGCTAAGACCAAAACTCAAATAGTATTAGGAACCAGTGAATACCCAGATGCGCATCAACTATGGTGTATGCTCGATTGATTATTGGAGGGGTATCTCCGCAAATCAGTATCGCATGACCTCGTGTTTGAGTCCTGTGTGAGAGGAGCTTTTTGGTTCACTTCTTTATGAGATTGGATTTCTTAAATGAAAGACCACTATGTTTGATTTTAAATTTTTGGATAGTTTAAAGATAACCCTAACCCAAAATAGTAGCATAGACTAGTGTGTCATCCTGTTGCAGCTGCAACTGTTCTCCCCCAAATTTCTTAAATTTTGGGCCCCTCCTCATAATTTCGAGTTGTTTTAATCGACTGAATCCTTGACCTTTTGAGCGTCCTTTGTTTTGAATATTTTCGAAGATCATTTTCTAGCCTATTCAAAGTACATGCATTTGAATCCCGTAATATGTCACAGATGTGATTCGGTTTGCTAGCTGAGGACGAATCGGACTCGCGGAAGCAAAACGGGTTTCTGTTCGTTGTTTAGTTTTAAAGCTGTCTAACCACTTATTTTTTGTATTGATTGGGCGTCTTTTGTTTGATCCGAAGCCGTTTTTCTTCCATCGTTGCGGCTGGGGAAGTCAATTAGCTTCCGAAGTAGAAATCTGTCCAACGTTCGACTGGGCATCACGTGACTTTAGCTTTCTCTTTTTCGCCGTTGCGGGTCTCAAAGTCCTTTAGCTGCCGAAGTGTGAAGCCATCCGACTTCCGATTGAGTTTCCTCCCATCATCGCTTGCCCACAGTCTTTAATTTTCCACCGTTGCGGCTAGGAAAGTCATTCCGCTTCCGATGTCTAAACCATCCGACTTCCGATTTTAAAGTTTCCCGCCCTCCCGTCGCATGCCTGGAGCCTTTACTTTTCCGCCGTTGCGGCCTGGAAAGCCGTTTGGCTTCCGATGTTGGTTTCCTCTCGTTTTCCACCGTTGGTATTGCTATCACAAGCCTGTAGGTGGACAAGGTAGTATGGTCAACACTTGTAGAATGACGGTGGTGCACCTGATCATTTCCTGTGGATTAGCCGTTCAGTCAATTCAATTTGTTGCTGTGGTTTAAATGCGTTTCCAACAAATGATGCTCGTCATTTGATTGCAGGTAGTTTTCGGAGGTAGGTCAACGGAGGTGGACCGTTTGGTGAAGGTAGAGCCGAAACCAGCAGGAGTGTAAGATGGGCAAACCAAAGAAAAGACAAAATGAATGGTGATAAAGGGGTAGCTCTGAAAGGTCCGGCAGTTACGTAGCCAATCATGGGCATGTGCCAGAAAGACAGAGGAATATGAAGCGTGGGGAGACTGAAAGGTAATTCGTTTGAGGGGCAACCCAAACGGTCGGCTGTTGTAGTTTAAATATGGAAAATTAGAACTGAAAGAGGGGCTTTTTCCCTGGAAAAACTTGAAAACGATTTGCTTGTAAGAGGAACTGTTTCGTTTTACAATCAGAGACTGCAATTTTTCCTGTTGGAGAAAGTGTGATATGGAATGCATCAAATGTAATTAAATGAGCAATGTTGAAGGGGAACTATTTCATTTTCAGCTATGTCTCATTAACTGTGAGATTGTTCTAATTTCTTGAACCTATGTTCTTGGTGAATGTTCTTCAGTATATTTTATGATGTTTTCCAATGTGAGTAATAGAAGCTGTTCATAAGCCTATTGGCTATCTGGTTGCCCAAATATCAGTAATTGTTCACGTGTCTTGAAAGAAGTGTCAGCTATCTGTAGCTTTTCATAATGCATGCACAAATTATATTTCTCACCAATGAATGATAACCTTGCTCCCTAGGGATAGATTAGGTAGTTAGTTTATTTTCTTGTTAATGTGATTTAGATGCTGGTAAGGGCTAAGACGAGAGGTAAGAACCTGCGCATCACATTGTGACTGCTCCTTGCATCCTAATCACCCTGCATTTAGTTAGGCACTTGCATTTCATACATTAAGTCAAAAAATACAAAAATATACGGTGGACCGGGCCGCAACCGGTAAAAGCCTTTGTTTTTGTTACTTGACCTACGGTAGCCGGACCGCAAACCGGACGGATTCCCTATACCAAACAGTCAACGGGATAATTGGGAACGTTGACTGGGGAGAATCCCTTACTGTTGCTTCCTGCGAATTTTCGGGCCTCAACAGTTTTGGCTCTATAAGGAGGGCCGCCAGTGTATGGCTGGCCGAGGAAACTCATTTTCCCGAGACTATTCCACCGGTAACAGTTCTGAAAGCAGTGGGTTTCATAATCCAATTCCGGAAGAAAGAGAACATCTATATTCTGTTGGCAACGAAATTGTTAATGATCTGAGAAGACACACCAGGGCATATGTAAAGAAGATTGGAGGATTGCCAATTATCCCTGAATTGCCTAGAAGAGAGTATAAAAAGAAATATTGTCCTGTAGCGGAAGACTCAGTGTTGGTTGGAGACTGGGAAGAACTTGTAGAAACATCCTTACAATAAGTTGTACTACCTTTGAACCAAGAAGGCCCAAATACCCCTCACATTTCTCCTGCTCGCACTCCTATTGGCTCACCTCCTCACTCTCCACCCAGACTCATGGCTGGCGTAAACGCAAACCAACCACCTAACCCACCAAATCCACCACCTGCATGGAGAGCCAGATCACCATTGAACCTTACACCTCCATTACACGACCTACCTCAAGCCTTTGACAAGATGTTGCCCAAGTTTGACCCCAATGAGAAAATACTAGTATATGATCACCTACAAAGTTTTTACTTGGCAATTGAAGGATTAAGGGCCGGGGAATATGAAGATGTGGTATGCAGACTGTTTCCGCATACCCTTAAAGGAGCTGCAGCGTCATGGTACTTTGGGTTTCCTGCTAACTCTATCCCTGATTGGGATACCTTCGAAAGAATTTTCAGAAGTAAGTATGCAACTCAGAAAACTCATGCAGCCCTCATGAAAGGGCTATGCGCCTTGAAGAAAGAAAGAAAGGAAAAGGTGCATAGTTTCACACAAAGGTTTGCATCCTATCTCAAGAATTTCTCTGAAACGGATAGACCTTCAGACAAAGTTCTGATTGAATATTATACTTCAGCTTAAGGCCCTGATCTGGCCATGTTTGCCAAAGGCAGGGCCAAGCCTACTTTGACGGAAACCTATGAAGAGGCTGAAGTAGTGGAAGTTGAAAGAGAGAGTATTGAAGACTATCCAGGGCAGTCAGGAGAAAAAAGTGCAGGCAGAAAATCCTTATTGTTTACTAAACCTAAGGAAGAAAAGTCGTCAGATTTGGAAAATATGGCCAAAATGATGCAGAAGCTTTCCAACAAGAACATAGATATGGAGAAAGAAAAGGAAACACAAAAGTTTTATAAGCCATATTATAAGAAAAGAGAGGATAACCATCAGTATCAACCTCCTCCTCACAATACTGCATCTATGAATTTAACAGAGGTAGGCATGGACAATTTTTGCACTTTCCACCAACAGCCACACTCTGAAAAGAATTGTCCTCAATGGATAAACTCGATGACGCTGGTCATGAATCAGCTGTTAGATTCTAGATTAACAGAAGACGGAGATGAAGAAATAAAAGAGAATTCTGCTTCTACTTCTACTAAAGAACAGGAAGAGGAAACCATGGCTTTATGGAATTCTGTCTCGTTATTTGATGCTGAAGAGGAAAAGACTTAGGGGTACAAGGACGTTATGGAAACCAACGTAGCCACAAGGAGCCAAGGGACGGTTAAGGAAGACAGTATTATACTCCCAAAGATTAAGAGGCTACAAAGAAACGTTAAGAAGAAATTTCAAAACAAATCTTTGGCTGATAAAATTCCAGAGTTCATTATTACCAGCCAAAATCCTTCATTATTACCAGCCAAAATCCTAGGCAGAATGATGCACGGGCCAAGCCAAGTGAAGAAAATGCTAATAAACCCCATCCCATTGAGCAGCTGATGGATTATGATGTTGTGGAGGATTTAAAAAGGGTAAAAGTGAATGTTCCACCATTTGAAATGTGTAAAGTACCGCAACAAAAGGAAAGACTATTGAAAGCACTTGAAGCATCGGATGAGACGCTGCCCGCTAACAATCAACCTCAAGAAGAAGAATAAATTGGAGAAACCAGCGTGGGAGGTAATTCGAAAAGAAAACATCCACCTTTCCTCCTCACATTTGAAATTTTCAATCATAATGTGCATAATTTCTTAGTAGACTCAGGGGCATCGGTTAATGTTATGCCCATATCAGTCTGTAAAAAGATCAATGGGCAGCCTAAGCCATCCACGTGGAGGGTGGTTCAGTTGGATAGGACAGATGTAAAGGTAATCGGTGAGATGGAAGACGTCCTAGTCCGTCTGGCATCCAATGACAAGGTATGCCAAGTTATTAACATCGTGGTGGTTGATATACCAGATGCTTACGGTCTTGTCTTGAGCAGAGATTGGTCGGCCAAATTAAATGAATATTTTGCCTCAGATTGGTCACATCTGTGGTTTCCATACAAAGGAAGTCCGAACCAGATTAAGATATTAAGAGAACCTCACATGAAGTACAATGTTACTCGATTGGAGGAGAAAAATGTGCCAGTGCATTCTGTATTGGGAAACTATTTTATTGAGTTGGAACCAAGGAATTACCAAACGGAAGAAGCCAGCAACACATCAGACACTCAGCCTGATCTCCTTCGATTCTCACAGGCTGATGAGATTGACTGTAAAATAGTAGACTTAGCAGTAGGAATAGATTCACATTCAATAGTTAGTGATTTTTGGATTTTGTTTTTTGATGGCTCTAAGACATTAGAAGGGTCAGGGGCTGGCTGTGTCCTAATCAACCCATAGAAGAATAAACATTTCCTTTCATGTAGATTAGAGTTTGAGTGTACTAATAATACAGCTGAGTACGAAGCACTGGTGTAGGGACTAAAGAAAGCGATTGAATTAAAGGTAAGTAATCTAAAAGTCTTTGGGGATTCTGAAATTATTGTGAAACAAATCCGGAATCAAATACATTATGTTTCCCCTCACTTGAAAGCTTACCAAAATGAGGTATGGGACCTGCTTAAATGTTTTAATGCATTCAACATTATTTCAATTCCAAGAATTAAAAATGCATCAGCTGATCTATTGGCCACATCGACCGCTAGGCTCGTACCCACTAATAATCGATGTTCTGTCGAACTGCTTTTTAGGCCCTCAGTACCGGATATGATCACCAACTTGTGAGTGTTTGACGATGATCAACAAATAATAGAGTGCTTGACAAATGACGAGGTCTTTAAAGGAGACATTATAGATGATGAGGAACATCAAGCCGAGATGAAATATGACAATTTCATTCCTAAAGGTGTCAGAACGTTAGAAAAAATGTTCGATTTGAATGAAAAGTTTAGAAGACCAGCCAACGTGAAGACCCATAGCTCATCTCTACAGTTCGAGCTGATAAATTTAGGGACTGAGATGAATCCAAAATTTGTGAATCTCGGCAAGTGTTGTTCGCCAGCAGAAAGAGACAAATTCATCAGTCTATTTAAACAATATAAAGATGTTTTCGCATGGACGTACGAAGATTTGAAAACATATGACACCAGCATCATCAAGCATGTTGTCCCCATTAGAGTAGGCGTCAAGCCATATTAGCAACCGTTAAGAAAGATGCATCCAAAATTGGAACCGCTGATTCAGAGTGAAGTGAAGAAATTATTGGATGCTAGAATCATTTTCAAAGTCAGACACTCTGAGTGGGTATCAAATCTGGTACCAGTAAGGAAACATTATGGAGAAATCAAACTCTGCGTTGATTTCAGGAACCTAAACCGTGCATCAGACAAAGACAACTATCCGGTTCCACCCATGGAGCAACTGCTACAAATGGTTTCAGGTTCTGAACTGTTTTCATTATTAGACAGTTTCTCTGGCTACAATCAAGTATTAGTAGCCGAAGAAGACAGATTGAAGACAACGTTCAGGACCAAATGGGGAACCTTTGCCTACAGAAGGATGCCTTTTGGGCTGATAAATGCTGGAGCAACATTTCAGAGGGCTATGGATATAGCTTTCCGCAGATTGATTGGCCAAAGTGCTGTAGTATACCTTGACGATATTACAATATTCTCGAAGAGAAGAGAAGAGCACTCGTTTCATTTAAGGCAAATATTCGAACGCTGTCGAAAGTATGGCATCTCACTCAATCCTAAGAAGTGTGTATTCGCTGTCACAGAGGGAAAGTTGTTGGGGCACATAGTTTCGAAGAAATGAATCTCTATAGATCCAGAAAGAATTAAGGATATTGAACAAATCCCATTGTCCCACAATAAAAAGGGGATGTAATCATTTATGGGAATGATAAACTTTGTGCGAAGATTTGTGCCTGATTTTGCTCAGATTGTCAAACCACTACAGCAGATGGTAAAGCAAAATGCACTATTCAAATGGACTGAAGTTGAGAAGAGCGCATTCAGCAAAATCAAAACTGTTGTTGCACACGCACCATCCCTGAAAAGCCCAGATTTTGACAAATATTTTATCTTATATACCTTTGCATCTGATGATTCACTAGCAGCGGTGCTCACCCAAAAGGAAGATGGGGGGGATGAATTCCCAATATCCTTTATGAGTACTGGTCTACAGGGGGCCGAATTGAACTACCCAGCTGTTGATAAACAAGCTTACGCTGTATTCAAAGAAGTAAAACAATTCAGACCTTATATTTTAAAAAATAGAACCAAGGTGATCGTCCCCTACCCAGCTGTAAGGTCTCTTCTCATACAGAAAGAGTTGGGAGAAAGAAGAGGCAACTAGGTAATAGCTCTTCAAGAATACGACCTTGAATTCAAGCCAGCATCTATAGTTAAAGGACAAGGGTTGTGCAAACAGATGACTGAAAATGGAAAAAATGAAGAACACGCCTGGGAAGATGAAGCTGGATTACATGTAATGGAGGTATGTCCTTTGTTTACAGCTCCCGAGTCTTGGTATAGGGACCTGGTGCATTACCTGCAGGCAGGGCTGTTTCCAGAACATTGGAGTTCCAAGCAAAGAAGAGCAATGCGTCTTAAATCAGCCTCCTATCAACTTGTTGAAGGAGTATTATTCAGAAAGAATTATGACGGGGTTCTTCTCAGATGCTTAGAAAAGGAAGATGCGAAGAAAGTAATGTCAGAATTACATGACGGTCCTGCTGGGGGACATTATTCAGGAGATACTACATCCCACAAAATCCTCATGGCAGGTTACTATTGGCCTACGCTCTTCAAAGATGCACATGCACATGTCAGGAAATGTGATATCTACCAAAGGTGTAGTGGGAGACAACCTAAAGCAGTAGCACCCCTAAAGCCTGTGATGATCACCGAGCCATTTGAGCAATGGGGGTTGGACATTATTGGAGAAATAAAACTGAATTCCTCTCTGCAACACAAGTACATTCTGACTGCTACTGATTATTTCACTCGCTGGGTAGAAGCTATCCCGCTGCGCAAGATAAACGAGGATGAATTCATCAGCTTCCTGCAAGATCATATCATGACCAGGTTTGGAGTTCCAGTTTCGTTAGTCTTTGATAATGCTAAATACTTTTCATCAATTAAATTGACTGCATTTGCTCATGATAAAGGGATAAAATTGCATTATTCTGCTAATTATTATCCACAAGGAAATGGCCTCACTGAATCCTCTAACAAAAATTTGATTAGAATTTTAAAGAAGACTGTGGTAGAAAACCAGAGGACTTGGCACTCAGCGTTACCAAATGCCCTTTGGGCCGATAGAGTCACCCCCAAGTCTACGGTTGGAGTGTCTCCATATACCCTTGTCTATGGTAAAGAAGCCATCCTTCCTCCCAATATCATGCTACCATCTTCCATACTAGCTCAAGAGTCTAGAGGGTCGAATGATGAAGTTTTGCAAATAAGAATATATAATCTCCTAAAAGCAGAAGAGGCTAGATCTAAAGCCAGAGAACGCTTTAAGAAACAGCAAGATTTAGTTAAGAGATGGTTCGACAAGCATAAAGCTGGGACAAAAGACTTTGAAGTAGGAGACTTAGTCCTCAAATGAGACCACCCCCATGATGAGAGAGGAAAGCATACCAAATTCCAGCAGTTGTGGGTAGGTCCTTTTCAGATTGTAGCCAAGCTTGTCCCTTCTACTTACAAGTTGCAAGATCTGCAGGGGTGGGAGGAGAACCTACCAGTAAATGGTTTGGTTCTCAAACCTTATTTTTCCTGAGTTTGTTTGATTTCTTCTGTCTTGTATATAAATAATTCGTCTGGCTTTCTTTTGAGTCATGTTTTTCAGTTTGATTTAGTTTGAGATTTCTTGTTTTCAATAAAGGGGACGAACCCGCGGTTGCATGGGGAACATCAAAATTTTTGGGAGTGATAAACATTGTAGTGATCAGGCTGTGGGTTGCTGTTTGTATAAAAGAATTTCTTCCAGTTTAGTCGTTTTCTCAAATAGTTCTGTGTGCATTGAAGTCCTGCTTAATCCCTGTGAAATAAACCGGATTCAAAAAGTCTGGAATACTATGTTGGGGCTCCATCCACGTCACACTTAAAATGTTCTAAGGAGCGATAGCAGAGGACCCATGGAAAGAAGCAAGGTGAACAGTATATTAAATATAAATGATCCCATGCCAAGAAACGAATGCCAAAAGGCAAATAAAGAGTAAAAAAACTCCTATGAAAGCATCATAAATCAAAGCAGGTGTTGAATCATAAGTACTAAATTGCTGAAAGATCCTCTCCGTCCGTGAGCTGAAACTTGAAGTACACCACTCACACAAAAGGACACTATGGGATAGAGGATCCTGAATTAAAATTCAGTAAGAAAGGCATGCAGGAGGACTCATATGAAAAGGGACAAAAGTCCAAAAGCACAAAAAGTGCTAAAATGGCATGGGAATGAGGAACAAACGAATATTTCTGTTTACCAAGTGCTACAATCCTATGGTGCCCAAGCTATCAACTACCTGAAGACAAAGGTAATAATGAAATTCATCCTCTGGCCTCAACAGAGTCATCTGGACTTGAAAATCTTGGTTTCCACTCTCCTAAATTGGACTATTATCAATGATTGAAGGTACACACTTCCAGCATTTGAGAAATACAGATAGCTGGAAGGATTCAATAGGATGCATTTGTTGTTAAACAGTCTGTCACTCAAAGATAAATTTTCCAGAGATCTAGGTTCACCAGGTAATCGCCAATTGTTGCAGCTACAACTGTTCTCCCCCAAATTTCTTAAATTTTGGGCCCCTCCTCATACTTTCGAGTTGTTTTAATCGACTAAATCCTTGACCTTTTGAGCGTGCTTTGTTTTGAAGATTTTTGAAGATCGTTTTCTAGCCTTTTCAAAGTACATGCATTTGAATCCCATAATATGTCACAGATGTGATTCGGTTTGCTAGCTAAGGACGAATCGGACTCGCGGAATCAAAAAGGGTTTCTGTCCGTTGTTGAGTTTTAAAGCTGTCTAACCACTTAGTTTTTGTATTGATCGGGCGTCTTTTGTTTGATCCGAAGCCGTTTCTCTTCCGCCATTGCGGCTGGGGAAGTCATTTAGCTTTCAAAGTAGAAATCCGTCCAACTAGGCATCGCGTGGCTTTAGCTTTCTCTTTACCGCCGTTGCGGCTCTCAAAGTCCTTTAGCTGCCGAAGTGTGAAGCCATCCGACTTCCGATTGAGTTTCCTCCCACCATCGCTTGCCCACAGTCTTTACTTTTCCACCGTTACGGCTGGGAAATTCGTTCCGCTTCCGATGTCTAAACCATCCAACTTCCGATTTTAAAGTTTCCCGCCCTCCTGTCGCATGCCTGGAGCCTTTACTTTTCCGCCATTGCGGCCGGGAAAGCCGTTTGGCTTCCGATGTTGGTTTCCTCCCGTTTTCTGCCGTTGGTATTGCTATCACAAGCCTGTAGGAGGACAAGGTAGTATGGTCGGCACTTGTAGAATGACGGTGGTGCACCTGATCATTTCCTCTGGATTAGCTGTTCAGTTAGTTCAATTTTCTGCTGTGGTTTAAATGCGTTTCCAACAAATGATGCTCGTCGTTTGATTGCAGGTAGTTTCCGGAGGTAGGTCAACGAATGCAGACCGTTTGGTGAAGGTAGAGCCGAAACCAGCAGGAGTGTAAGATGGGCAAACCAAAGAAAAGACAAAATGAATGGTGATAAAGGGGCAGCTCTGAAAGGTCCGGCAGTTATGTAGCCAATCATGGGCATGCGCCGGAAAGACAGAGGAATATGAAGCGTGGGGAGATTGAAAGGTCATTCGTTTGAGGGGCAACCCAAACGGTCGGCTGTTGTAGTTTAAATATGGAAAAGTAGAACTGAAAGAGGGGCTTTTTCCCTGGAAAAACTTGTAAACAATTTGGTTGTAAGAGGAACTATTTCGTTTTACAATCAGAGACTGCAATTTTTCCTGTTGGAGAAAGTGCGATATGGAATGCATAAAATGTAATTAAATGAGCAATGTTGAAGGGGAACTATTTCGTTTTCAGCTGTGTCTCATTAACTGTGAGATTGTTCTAATTTCTTGAACCTATGTTCTTGGTGAATGTTCTTCAATATATTTTATGATGTTTTCCAATGTGAGTAATAGAAGTTGTTCATAAGCCTATTGGCTATCTGGTTGCCCAAATATCAGTAATTGTTCATGTGTCTTGAAAGAAGTGTCAGCTATCTGTAGCTTTTCATAATGCATGCACAAATTATATTTCTCACCAATGAATGATAACCTTGCTCCCTAGGGATAGATTAGGTAGTTAGTTTATTTTCTTGTTAATGTGATTTAGATGCTGGTAAGGGCTAAGACGAGAGGTAAGAACCTGCGCATCACATTGTGACTGCTCCCTGCATCCTTATCACCCTGCATTTAGTTAGGCACTTGCATTTCATACATTAAGTCAAAAAATACAAAAATATACGGTGGACCGGGCCGCAACCGGTAAAAGCCTTTGTTTTTGTTACTTGACCTACAGTAGCCAGACAGCAAATCGGATGGATTTCCTATACCAAACAGTCAACGGGATAATTGGGAACGTTGACTGGGGAGAATCCCTTACTGTTGCTGCCTGCAAATTTCCGGGCCTCAACACATCCCTAGAAAGAAAACCTTACTAATATGTTTTAAATATTAATGTTCTTTTCAGGGGTTGTCGATTACTCAAAGGTAATGGTCATGAAACTAATGATGTTTTGACTTGAAAGCGGAAACAAGATGACCAACGTGAAAGAGATTCAAAATGCAAAACTGTTACTTATCTATTTTTTCAAAACTGAAAATGGAGGCCACAAAAGGAAGATCTCTTTTTGTATTTTCAAAAAATAGAGATATGAAATGCACCTAAGCCTAAAACCTATCCTAAATGCATTGTCACATGCCCCAATTTGCAAAACAATTTTATGTTATTGAGGAACATTATATTATATTTTATGTTAAAGTTTGTAATTAATGACCAAGTGGGGTCAAGGATAATTTAATGTAATGCAGAATATTTTATTAATAAATAAATAAAAGATGAGACAACAACTTAGGGAAGCTGTTAAATGAGTGTTTACTGATCACTTGGTGGAGGAGACTGGGTTGAGAGCAGATTGACAAGTGGCAACATCATCAAACTACTTCCAGTTGTTTCATGTGGCAACTTCCCTATTTTTTTGGTCATGATTCCCCAAGAAAGTGGAATAGGAGCAGGTGGCTCACTAAGCAAAAACTGACCCAAAAGACCTAGGCATGCTAATAAAACTTCCCATTGAAGATAGCTGAGGCGGTTCATTCTAGATTTGTGATCATTCTGAGTGAATGAAGTGCACATGTGAATTCGATGGAGGGGACTGGCTAAAGTAAGTTTGAGGGGATAAGTGATGAAGACTGAACTAGTGCAACTATTCTAAGATAAGTTCAAAATGCTGTAAGCAGAGTTGAGTTACTGCTGAACACTCAGTGGAGTTGCAGAGGATCTCAAGACTACATCTCTCACCCAGTACTCTACCAAGAGGACCAGAAGACAAGCTTAGGGGTCTTGAGAATTGCAGTCTATCTCTTCTCCAGGATTTGGTTGGGAGGAACAACCTCCTTAAGATGTTGTCACCTCATCTATATTACAGGTTCTACTTGTATAAGTTCAGGTATTATTTTATTTTACTGCATCAGAAAAGTTAAGAGTTTTTTAGGATTATAGTATATCATTGTTTTATTGTTGTTTGGGATAAACAGGAAAAGTTATTTATGCTTTGAAAGCTAATAACTAGTTAGATTAGGGTAAATCAGTCGAGACATTGCTGAGTAAATTGATAGATAGGAAAAATTACCTAAACTGTATTTTTCCACACCTCTTGCAAGCCAGTACTCTAGTACAGCTGGTATATTTATTTCAGATAGGTAGATTCAATAAAACTTGAATGCATATGAAAATGATTACTTTCTATAGGATTTGTGTAATTTATTTACGGAACTTAGCTTCATTTGTAATATCTACTCAAAGTATTTAAATTAATTAAATAAAGATAGAAGAACAAGTTTAAAATAATACATACTAGTATGTATAATATTCTATACCATAAAACTAGTTAAGTTATAAATTATAAATATAGTATGTAGACCTAAATAAATAACATAGAATAGTAAAATATTTAAACTAGGTTTAACATAGTAAACAGTATATTAGATTAACGATTTACCTAGTTAGTTCATTCATGAGAAATTGTAAACTAGGTTTATTGAAAAAAAAGTACTAACTCTGTAAACCATTAAAACTAATTATGGTTTACAAAGGTTCTGTACTCTCACACTAGAATAAATTCAAATTTAAATAATACCAAAACCTAGCACAGACTATTCCAGAAAATTTCAGAAAAGAAATGTAAATATTTAATAATATCAATCTCAGTCCTATTTTCAAAATTTAATTACAACATTATTTATTCTACTGCTATCAAATTATTTCTTCACCAAGAATCTTCAAATCTTTTTCCTTTAATAAGAAACAATAATTTTTTACTGATCAAGTTAACCCTAAACATCGAAAAACTGAATAACAATAAGAATAGCTAATGCACAAAATTATACATAATTGTAAACCAAACAAAGATACTGCAATTTTTTAGCTTTAAGCTGTGGAAAATTTCTTTTGTATTACAGAACAAAAATGAACAGACATAGTTTGGCCTATGGCCTTTTACATTATCTATCTAGGCTAAAAACGCTTGAGTAAAACTATTCTTAATATAAACATAAGTTCACAACATAAAAATAAAACAACCATCTGTTCAAACTACGAAAGCCCTCTACAAAGGCGAGAAGTGTTGTTAGAACAACCATCGAAGTTCTTTAAAAACCCTCATCAAATCCTCTTGAAACAACCAAATGACCTGATAGTAAAGTCTCGGCTTAAAGCCAGCTTTAAAAAAATTATCACCATATATTCAACTAAGGCCGAGAAGGCTCAAAACTAAGTCACGGCTGTGAAATCCCATATCCACTCAATACAAACAGCCACAAGGGATTTTAAAACTTGCAAATTAAAATAACAACAGAGTAACTAATAACCACGGTCGAGCCAACAACCACAGCAACACGGCAGTGCCATCATGCTTTCCACCATACATTTTTGTGCAGGAAAAACCCCAGGTGTCATCGAGGCTTACCAGGGTGGACGCCCTTGTGGAATATTGTGGGTATAAACCTTTAGCTTCAAGTTCAAATCTAGAGATCCTGCACAAGAAAAACCTTAGTCCTATTAGTTACCCTCTTTTTCTTTATAAAATAATAATTAAATACTGTGCTAATGAAATTGAAAGGAAAACATGTATGTTTTTACCTGGTGAAACCGTGCAACAGTGAAGTCGTGGAAGCCACTCGAGCCTTTGTTCGTTGGACATAAGATAAGGTAAAGCGCTGCAAATGGGATAATAAAGAACGTGGTGAAAAACCTCAGCCACAACTCCCTTCACACTGGTTGCAATCTTTAACACACAGAACCAAAACTCTCTATGAAAGACAACGATGAAGACAACCCAAACCACAACACTCTTTACACAAGAGAAAACCACCTCACGATAGTAATTTGTTACTTACCCCTTTACACCAATTCATAAGGCTCATAGAGGCTTAGATGCTTTTCTTTATTGAGGTTCTATAGTGACCATGGCGGCCACGAGCTCACAGCTCGACCACCTATCAATAGAAAAACCAAATACCAACGCGATTTTAGGGTTTGGACAAGGTTTTATGGTAACACAAAGTCAACAAACCTAATCATCAATCACCAACCATGTGTCCCAACAAATATTTCGCAATTATGGGTATTGAGCTATAGTCGAAATCCTGATTGCTAATCTACACAAATCATTGGATTTTTAAAGTCAAAACCTTATAACATTATTGCATAGTATTAATATTTCTTTCTCCTTGTTATGTTTCCTTCTTCATAAACCATAGTCTTTGCATTATGGAAAAGTATTCATCTATACTAAGGGACCTATGATTAACTATAATTTATCTATGTTCATCTTGATATGAAATAATCTTTATACTTGGTAGTAATAAGACCATAATGATGGAGATAAATTAGCCCTTCGTAAAAATACTTAACCATAGATCTTGGATTTTGTAAGGTGTTCATTTTACAATAGGGTTTTGTGCATAGTTTAAATATAGCTTAAGCATTTATAAGTTTCCTCTAACGCCTACTATTGATAATGATATTATACTAATCAAGGAAAATAAACCAGTTACTTGCATATACCTATTCATAAAAGTCTTGAAGCTTGGATTAGTATAATAATACATTTGGAAACTATAATATATTCAATTAATCAAAGTCTCATTTAAAACATGGTTTATATACTATAGAACTAAGTAAGAATACATGACTTAGAAGAATTACTAGTAGAGAGTATATAAAGTTTATAAAGAACTCGAATAGATAAGAATAGTACTATATTCCAATTCCTAAACAACAAATATGTAGTTATGAATGCAAGTAGGTATACCATATCTTCTCTTTTATAAAATTGTTAGGCCATTATGCTCTTTTTTGGTAGAAGTAGAACTGTTCTCAATCTATAACTTCTCAAAAATGAAATATGAGCATATAATTGAAAATACAAGAAGGAAGAATTACTTAGATAAAGTACTAAAGTGGTAAACATAACTGCATTTGTTTCATCCTTTCAAAGTATTGCTTTTACCATCATTTATGTAGTTTGATAACATTAGAAATACCAACAATACCTTCTTCAGGGTCAAGCTGTAAACAAACATTTTACTAGCATTTATCCTATGCTAGTTGGATATTATACTCGATCTGGATATTTTACTGGAACAAACTGTTTACATGTTTAGAACCTGTAAAAGGACCATTATTCCACTGCGTTAGCTGTAAAATAAGTAAGCCCCGATCTCATCTAAGATGTTTTCCTACTTGACAAAAGAAAGTAATAACACACTTAGTAACAGAGTAAGATGTAGTTTCCTTTTTGACTTTCTAAAACATAAATTGTTGTGTTTAACATCCCTAACCTATCACTTCAAGATAAACTAATAAATTATATAGTGCTAAAGAAATATAATGCTCTTTGTTATTTATAACTGTTTGAGTATCCACTAACAGTTAATGGTTCATTGGCAATGACAACCTTGACATTTTATGTTACATGAAAAATTTTGAATTTTTGTGAATTTTTGGGTTATTACATGCATATAAATTAAAGACTTGTTCTTTTTAATTTTTCTTTTTGAATGATAAATAAAAACAGCCTACAAACAAGTGCATGTAGATGATGTAAAACAAAGCAAAAGGAATTCTGATATATGCCCACAAAACAGACCCTAAGTTGTCCTAAAGTCTGATTAGAACTCTCTTGGGAGGAAGACTTACATAAGGGAACAATCCAATCGCTCTGGCATAAAGAAGAACTAATCAACAAGACTGAAGAAGACAGGGATCAGAAGGATCTTAAGTTTAGTCTATAACTGCTAACATAGTCTGATCAAATCAATACACAACAAGTTCATGCCAAGCAAGGAGGTGAGGTACAGAGTAAGAGACAAGCTCAAAGGATTCAAAAAGGGTTTAAAAATCAGGTTAATATCAATATCAATGGGAGATACCACTTCCCAATGGTCTTACATTGACAAGGGAACTAGAAGGACACCACAAGCTGCAACAGACCTCCCTGAAATAGGCCAAAAAAGTGAAAAAACCTGAAAAGGGGCATACGTAGGTGCAATATAGGGTAAGTATCATATGGTACATAGATAGGGCTACTATTCACCCACTTATTGCTCAGAAATACACTACTGTAGAGTGCATAAATTGTGTATGGGTGGTGGAAGGCCCAAAAAATGTGAAAAACAACCTCAAAACAATAGGGAGGGTGTCTAGAAAGGCTCAAGGATGGTTCTTAACCTGAAAGAAAGAATTAGACCTTCAATTACACTAGAAAAACTAGACAAGGAGACCCCAAAGTAGACAAGGATTCCCCAATGGAGTCACCAGTTTTGTCGTTAAGGAATTGATCCTATGGCTGGAGTTGAGGCCAACTATGGGTTCTACAGAATGATGTATAAGACTTTGCAAGTACAAATTTAAACAAGATTTCAATGGTTAAGAGGGTTCATACCTTATGAACTGAAGGTTGATCCAAGATTTATCTTTATCCCTCTTCTTTCTCTCCAACCAAGATACCTGCAAAACAACTTCAAACCTTCCTCAAACCAATTTGACCACATGTAAGGTGATGATATTCAATACAACATGAAACCCTAATCTCATTAACATCAACATCTGATCATAAATTGAGATATAAAAAGTGATTTGGAAATGGAATAACATCAAATCTTTATTAATCAATGGAAGAAGTACAAGATATACCTTCTCCTCATGCAAGGAACCTCGTGAAACCTTCGATCTGGATCTCTTGCTTCTCTCCTCCAAGAATCTCAGCCTCCAAGCTCTGCAGCAAGAGTGGATGACAACTAGGGCATATGGTCAGTGGGATGAGAGTCCAAATTCTTCCAGCATAACCTTAGCAAAGGCTAATTCCACTTCATGATCCCTTCTCCCTCTCTTATATAGTAATATGAAGAGTTAGGGCCGAGGATAGAGCAGTTACAACTGAGGAGGCAATTCCAAAATCACCCAAACCACCAAAAAATTGAGAATTTTATATTTTTTGACCATTTATGAGGGTGTGCATGGGTGAAACACGAAAAAATCGCATATACAAAGTGAAAAATGCAACTACAACACTAACAAACTGCGTATTTGTCAAAAATGCATTTTTTAGGGTATTTCTAAGAGTTTTCAGGAGTTAGTTTGTTTTGGAAAGTTTTTCCTTAGTATGTTACCTTTCCAATGGTCTAGAAAGGAGGAAAAATACTACAAAATTCTCAATATGTCCCTTCCATCCAAAATTGTCCTTTAGGTAACTAACAATAGTTTTCATGAAGTGTCATCTTAGAATCATCATCATGCGACAAAACATAGAAATGTTGTCATGGATGGAGAAGTGCAATTTTTTTGTATAACAAAGTGGCGAAAATTTGGAAAATAATAAGAATGGATTGAAGCAGGAGTTATATCATAGGTTGGAATTGCTTGATAAAACCAATGAAGGAAATAATCTCTAGAGGTTTAGTAGCTTGGAGCTTTCTATTCCCACCCAGAAGAGAACTAGAAGGAAGGGGCACCTAAGGGACTGTGTAGTAGATAAGGGGACCTTCCTTGTGTTGGGTGTGGTATTTATTATGGGTGCCAAGGTTGTCTAAAGCCAAATTGAGATGCATGTATCTCTATGGTTGAGCTCACTGGCTTAACTATATTCTTCCCTACCTCCCTACATGCTTGATAAACCCAACTATGTGTTGGATTAGCATGAGTTCTTGTGCCTATGGCCATGAGTGAGTCTGAGTAGTTCATGCTTAGTGGATACATAACCAATCTTAGGGGTGGCCTCTCAATTGAAATAATATATACTATATAAAGAGCTACAATTGGGTGGAATGTTGCTCCTCCATAGCTAATTAATAAGATAATTTCAATTAAAATATGTGTTCATTATTGTCTCTAATTATGCCTAATTTATGTGTTATGAATGAATGTTCATTGTGTTAGATTGAATAAGTTGACCCAACATGAATTGTTCAATTAGATGCCTATGAATAACATGAAAATGAATTTACTATTGTGCACTACTTTTTTGTTATGTCTATGATGAACATCCTGGTAACTTGCATGTTGTGTGTGCATTAATAAATTTTAACTTTATATACATATCGTGGAACTTTATATACATATCATGGAGCTTTATATACATATCATTGATATCGAGTTCATAAAGTTAATTGATTATTACTTTTTGGATAGTGTCAAAATGAAAAACATGTCTTCATTATGTCTTTTTCTTTAATTGAATGAGCTGACCGAACTGCTTCTGGTGGAAGAACTTGATGAAGAAGTTGTGAACTCCATGATCATGCGCTAGAGTGTAGTATTTGCAATAAGGAAGAGGAGGGACTCCTTGTAGCTCATCATCTAATGAAGGAGTATTATTTGAATGCTTCTTACTGCTAACATACTTTGATATGCAAACATAGTCTGAAAAGGAAAAAATATATGTGCATACTCCTTCCCAAAGAGTAAAAAATTCAATACAATCAGTTCAAACTATTGTAGCACCTTCTCAATTCTAAAATGAGGCTAAAATCACTCTGAAATATCTGAAATATTATCATATGGAGCAGATAAATCCAAATGTACAGTGTCTCCATGAGGATATGGGGCCATAGTAGGAAAAGGATGAGCAACTGGGGAAAACTGATGGATGTGTAAATATGAATGATAAATGGACTTGAGATCTGAACCATAAATGTTTAGATAAGATCCAAACATGTGTAACATAAGTCCAAGGATGACTAAGTTCATGGATAACCAACCAATGAAAAATAGACAAGACTTTAAACCATTAGATATAAGTAACACTGCATAGAAATCCAATAAGGAATAAACTAGTGAATTTAGGGTTTGCATAGTCTTAGGGGTATTTAGAGGATGATTAGGGGGTATGGATGATGTCATAACCTACATATCATCCTGAAAAATTGATTCTAAATAAGATTCATAATCATTTGAATGGAGTGAGAAAGAACTGGATAAAGACAAGTCAGGATTTAGTGAAAAAACACAATCATTGGGAGATGGATCTAGTGGATTGATAGGTGATTTATCCAAGAAAGAAAATGATATTTATGATTATAATATATCAGAAAATGAATCTATATCCTAGATGTGAGAAAGGGATTTAACTCTGGAACTCAAGGCATAGTTTTTATTACCTTGGGATTGTGCACTATGACAATGTTCTGAGGATTCAACAAGCGTCTCTAGTTCATCTGGTACTTCGATGTTATGCTTCTTAAGCAATTGAGACATGATGTCCATATTATTATTGAAACATTTCTTCTCATAATTAAAACCCTTGCTGCAATAAGAACACTTGGATGTTCTCCCTTTCTTCTTGACTTTCTTCATTGAACCTTCATCAGTAGGATTTGAACCTTCATCTTCATTATCTGACTTTGGCTTCTTCTCTTTCACTATTTTCTTCTGTTTTGACTTTGCATTCTTACTTCCTTGAACTATGAGAGCATGATCCTTTCCATTGGATATTATAAGATCTCCCATATGGATCAATTTATCTTGTTCCTTTGTTTGTGAATCAAATAATGTACTCAAAGAAGGCATTTCCAATTAGAAATAACAATCCTAGTAGCATGAAAAGTTTACACAAAAACTAAGTATTGAGGACCCAATTTTGATAGGATGGAAATAATCAATTGATCTTCCTTCTTCTCAATCCCACATTTCTTGAGAAATAGAACAAGTGACTTGAATTTGGTGAAGAACCCTTTAATGGATTTGAAACTGCTTGGACTCAATGAGAATAACTCATTCTTCAATCAATGCGCTCTTATCTCATCTTGTACTCCAAAGAGAGACTCAATTTTGGTCCATAATTGGTTTGGAGTGGTCAAACTATCAAGATGACAAAGAAGATCAGGAAAAATAGAGAGATAAATCAACCCATAGGATTCATCCATTCGATTATGCCACTTAGCTTTCTCAACAACAACATTGGGCTCATTTTCTAAAGCCAAAGAAACTATATAGAGTCACTTACTATGCAACAAAATGCCAATCTTGGCCTTGCATTCATGATAGTTAAAGGGATTCAGGATCATAGCTGAAGAGGATTCCATGCTTAGTAGTTGCTACACTCTTGGAGATGCTCTCTGCAACCTGCACAAATATAAACTAGGAGAAAAACTTGTAAGCTCAATTCAAGCTCTTCTTCAGAGAGGGATAGGAGACTGGATGTGCTCTGATGTAGAGTACTAATAGGTCCTCAAATCTGTAGAACTTGAAAACCTGAGAGCTATGATACCATGTAGAAATTGAGGCTTTGCTACCATGTGGAAATACAAGATAAAGACCTAGATACAAGATATTTCTCACAAGCATGCATAAGAAGAATAAAGAGAGGAATAATGGGACTGAATCACAAGAGAAGTGGAGAATGATACATAAATATTTCAATGTATTATTGATCAACATAGTGTACATAAATAATACATCCCTAAGAGGTAAAATCGATTTGGTTAGGAGAAAAATCATGCAAGCTCATAAAGAAGGCTTACTAAATATGATAAACCCCCATAGGTGACTAAAGCACTTTCCAAATCAGTCAAGCATCTCACGAATTGGCTAAGGAATTAGTGAGTTGTAATGAGTGATGGAAAAACATGATAATCATGGAATCTAGAGAGAAGATCATGGAGGATGGGTTGGCCACAAAAGATAGCATTTTCCTAGTTGGTTAGCTTTACCTAACCCACTGAAAAGTAGGAATAAAGCAACATAAAGACAAAATCTTCAGGAAGGTGTAGTTACTAATCTGGGAAGTCAATAAAGTTGGAAGAATCTAACCATAATCAGTATAAAGGTGCTCCAGGGGTATATATGGAAAGTATTCACCAAGTGGTGCAAATGGATGCCAATTGTCTAGGCTAGTGCATAGGAGATTAACCAAAAATGATTAATTATTATTATCCTAAGTATTGAGTGGGTTTATCCTATTATAACATGCAAAATTAGAAAATCTTATCCTATTGTGCAGAAATCGCACTACGCACCATTGATCAAAACCCTAGTCTAGAGAACCATCAAAATAAACATGGGTGCTTCTAGCAATACACAAATGTCAAGAATCCATCAGAAATGACGGCTTGTCTATCAGAACCTCGATTTTCGACTTATTGCAAATTTCAACTCGCTTCTGACAACCATTCAGGGATACTAGGAAAATTCCAAGCAACACAATTGAGTTTCATTAACTCCTATAGATACTTGTCGATTAACATAATTCCAACGAATCTTTGTAAGCTTTGCGATTGTTATACCAATGATATGATTAATATATAAAAAATATATATCTATGATCATATTGTTTTAGTCATGTTTTTGAGGGGATATTATCAAGCATGCTACATTAAATTTACTTTTATAATACAATGTAAACAATTCATGAACTTAATTAAGAGATGAAACCATGGTTAATATGCTATTAAAGATATAGATTGAATAACTTTTTATATATAGATTTAATGATATAACAACTTTAGGGAAAAATATGGTTTGAAGAGAATAACATATGTGATATCATATTTTTCTTCACTTTATATACAATCACTGGGATGCCTATTTTTCCTTGGCTCTATGTCTTGTTCTATTGTGATATGAGAAAATTTATGGTGTGTATCTGTGTGAGTGTGTGCATGGTTGTGGACACACTTAATATGTGTGGTTACTATCTGTTGATGAGATGTTGTTTATATTCATGGTTTCAAAACTCATGAGAATGCATAAATTGTCACACTAATATTTGCAATACAATACAAAATATGAATTATGTAATGAAATTAATACTAATGCCCTAAATTTATTATTTCTTGTTATTTGCAGAAAAATGGTGAAGATGACTACTTAGATGATGATCCGGATTATGTTGTCACCAATGTACCAAAGGAAGATGTTGTTGATAATGATGCAGATGAATCAGATAAAAAAGATGATAGATATGATGTTGGGATAGATGCGAATGATGAGGTTGTCGATGATGATGATGGCAACCATTGAGGCTACTATTGAGATTGTGGATGATTTTTTCTTTCTCCATGCTACTAGACATGTATTGTTATTTTTTGTGACGATTCAAGTTCATATTACATTATGGTTCATTTTGATTTGTATGGTGGATTCATGTTAACTTATAAATATTGATTATTGTTGATCATTTTGACTTTTCTAGATATGGTATAGAAAAAAATATTTCTTGTGATATTGGTATTTTCACTATATATATCATTCACTTGTTCCTTTAACCTTAATACGATGATCTGTATGATAGGTTATTAATGTGATGATGTTTTATAATTTCACTTCTTTTAATGAAAGAGAATGGTGATTTTATCATTATTATATTGTAAATTTATATATTTGGAAGTTGTTGATGATCTTTTCATGGAAAATTAATATATATGATGATATTAGTACTATGGATAAATGTTGTCTATTTGTGTTAAATTTCTTCTTAAATGATGCAATTAATTTCAATAATGGTAATTGCAATTAATTTGAATGTTTCATTATGTTATTTAAAAAATATGAAGTAAATGATATATGAGAACTATTGAAATTAATTAATAATTATAATAATTTCATATAATAAATATATTAGCACACAATTGGATATGGTTTTAGGTGTTAGATAGAAATCCTAATGTGGTGCTAATAAGGAAGCAAAATATGAATAAAAACCAAGAGCTCAAATGGAATCCCACTATCATAGTTCTAGAAGCAACATTGGATGCAACCTGGTGCTAAGTTGGAAGTCAATTTTAATGCTATTTTGGTTGCCAAAGTAGGATCCAAACTAGAATCTAAACTAGTGTCCAACAAAGAAGAAAAAATGGATGCTAAATGAGAAGCTAAATGCGGTGTTCATGAGGAAGCAAAATAAAAAGAAATTCTGGGATCTAAACGGGAAGAAAAATGTGGTTATAGTGTGGGAATAAAAATGGACAATAAATTGGGAGCTAAAGTGGTAGCAATACATGGTTCTAATGTGAATGTAAATAAAGATGCAAAACTAGGCATTAAAAAGGATGCACCATTTGGCACTTATGATGAATCCAAACATGGAATTGATATCATAGAAAAATAAGACATTACTTTGGATGCAAAACATGGCGCTACATAGGAAGAAAAATATGGTGCAACAATAGAAGAAAATTTGGCACCATTTTTGTAGCAAAACACGATGCTAAAAAGGAAGAAAAAACTGTTGCAAATTTGGAAGCGAAAATTGGCGCATATTTGAAGTAAAACATGGTGAAAATGGGATGCTAAAGTCGTAACACATATGGATGCTAATTTCAATGAAAATATGGCACGAGAATAGATGCTAACATGATTTTATTAAGGATGGAAGTATGGGGCTAATGGGGACGTAATTTAGGAATTAAATGCAGATGATCTTTAGGAAGAAAACCTCAACATTGCTTAGGAAGCAAAGTTGGATGCTAAAATGGAAGAAAAAAATGGACGCTATTTTGGGCGTAAAAGAGGATGCTATCTAAGAAGTAAAACAAGATGTTTTTTAGACTCTATATCATTTGTACATGACACGTCCCATTTAGTGTCTACTGCGACCACTCAATGTAAAAATATTACACTAAAAATAGATGCTACATGGGATGATAATTCTAGGATTTGTTTTAGTGTATATTGGGTTTCCTTGCAACATTAATGCTACCTGCAATCCTTATACCTGTTAATTTTTTCCTCTATCAATTGCTTGCTAATAATATCCATGTATGCATTGAAAATTTTCTTTCCCTCAAATACTTTAGATACTCATTTTATTTGTAATACTTTCTATTATTCCACAATGTACATTTTGGTATAGTATAAAGCATTACAAATAATACTTTAAACATCTAGGGCTAAAGAAAAAAAGATGAAGCAGGAGTACTCGTGGAGGACTCGAAGGGGTACCAACAAAAGTTACAAGGGTGTCCAAGAAATGTGACTTAGTAGCACTTGTGTTCTTTGTGTATATGCTTCCCCAACTATAGGTTTACCCACAAAAGGATAAATGTCTATATTATTTAAAGATGAAGGAACATGTCTCTATCCTAATAAAGAATCTACAAAATTTATAGAGGTGTGTTGGCTCAAGAAATTGAACAACATATTATATATATATATTTTTATGATGTAATAAACTAGAAATTATCATGCAGAATAATCAAAGACATGACAATAGGATAGAGAAAATGTTGTGTAAATAACCCTTATATTACAATAATCAATTCAAGAATACTTTCCTCTTAAGTTTGGGAGGCATTGCACTTGAGCAAAGATGATCACTAGAAAAAATATTGACAAAGCAATCCATACCCTTCTATATCTTTAAATAGGCTTTCTATACCCCAAAGCTCTAACTACTTGACTTGGAATTAATGAGTACCAACTACCTAGTGGACCTTCATTAATAGAGATACCTTTTTTACATTAATTAATTGTTCACTACAAACTACACATCCTTATTCAAAAGAGATGGCCACATACATTGCTTAACTAACTCCTAAATTAAAGAGGTTAGGTTAGGACCCTAAAGTATTTCTTGATTGTTTCTTCTATAAGTGAAGAGGTGAGTCATCACATCAAATCTATCAAATATTCTTTGGTTTTTTTTTAAGAAAACTAAATATTTGTATGATTCACATTCAAAGTTGGACTTGATTGAATTATTGTTGAAGGATAATCATCCCATAGATTTATCATCAGAAATTAAATTCATCATGCACAAAAGTGATGCCACTAGTATGAAGGTATACATTTCTCTCACATCCATCATCAAGGTTCTCTACAACACGTATTCTGACTATCTTGAATTACTTCAAGCTAGTGGTCAATTGAAGTCCCTCAATTTTGATTATTTGGTGGAGAAAGTTGCAGAATGTGAGATATTTTGGGAAGAAGACAATCCATACCAATAAAGAGACTGTGCTCTCTACTAAAAAAGGGAAGAATCAATCACATGAATCTTATATAGGAGAAGGTAGTAAGAATTACAAATACATGTAAAATCCCATGGAAGAAGATCAAAGAAAATTGGGAACAAAAATAATAGAAAGTTAAAGCTCCTTAATCTTTTCATTGCGATATTGACATAAATGAGGATTTGTTCAAAACGTCATTTTTTACTTGGAGAGATACATGGTTGATTTATATTGATGTTACTTTCCACATGACTTTTTGGAGATATCTATTTGAGAAATTGAATTAAAATGTAGAGGTTGTTGTATAATTCACATATAGATTTAATCTCAAACATAATTAACACCATCAAGATCAAATTGTTTGAGTTTCTGAATTTTATTTTGCATGATGTTATCTATGTTTCTAGGTTTTAGAGAAACTTGTTGTCTCTTGTGCACATTAGAGAGCAAGTCCATTGTATTTACATGTTTTATGATAAAATTGAAATAAGGATGTTTTTTACAACATGGTCATCATGACAAGATGGGAAGATGAGCTATTATTACTACTAAAAGGGACACTACATGGGCACTGTAATTTTGCATACCTCTCTCACCATGATGAAGGTACATTGTCATTTAGTCTCTTACGATATGCTATATTTGGGCACATTAATTATAATAGTAATTTTATGTTGAAGGTTGAGTGCACAAAGTTGAGGGTCTCTTTTGGCACGTTAGATGCAATAGAAAACTGAAAAAACAGACATCCATCAACTTGCATGGATATTTTGAGACACTTACACAATGAATCTTGCGATGAGTAAAATACAAGAAATGTAGGAAATTGAATGACCTTTCCAAATATATAATTTTTTTATATTGAAAATGCTATTAAATATCTAAAGTTAGATATTTTTTAACGGGCACTTTTTTATTTTTTGGACAAATTATAAGGTATATGTTTTTGTGGGTGACTAAATGATGGAATAAACTTATGAAAATCGGTATACATATAGAGAACATATAGTACTAGTGCATGACTATTTTTCCAATAATAAAAATAATATTTAAATTTTTTTTTATTATCTAAGAGATCAAACCCCGAAAATGGTACGTTAATTGTGGGTGTAGCGTTTGAATGTCTTAATGCAATTATTTGGAAATGGGGTTTTTATAGAATGTAGAGCTCGGTGTTATTTAGTGCACCATACAATTTTTTTTTAAATGGTTGAGAAATGAAAGAGATATGGACGAAACACTAACAGTGTGCTTTTTGAGTTGAGGAGTGATGATAGAAGATAAATAAGAAAAAAATAGAAAAAATAATGTATTCCTGTTAAAATTTACATATTTGGAATCTACAAAAAAAACCGT